>JAGKTK010000461.1:19253-38669 GCA_018397895.1 Paralithodes camtschaticus | reverse complement strand
CAAAACCGTGACAGAAATGCAACAGCACCTTGACAAAACCGTAATTAAATCGTAATAGAGTCGTGATAAAACCATAATAAAACCGTAATAGAGCCGTGATAGAGCCATGACAGAACTATAATAGTCGTGATAAAGCCGTAATAGAACCGTGATAAAACACAACTATAATAGAAACGTGACAGAACTATAATAGAGCCGTGACAGAACCATGCTAGAGCCATAATAGAGCCGTGATAGAGCTGTGACAGAATCGTGAGCGTGATGCATTCCGTGACATAAAGACGGAGAAAAAAAAGTACCTGCCCACCTCCTCCCCTTTCTCCATGCTTCTCCAGTAAGCAACAGAGAGGGATTGTGTAAACCTTTTAAACCCCAAAACATAATCGTAATCGTAACCTCAATAAACAAAACATTTACATAGTTAATACAAACATGAAACCTCAATAGATGAAACGTATACATAGATCAATTAACCCCTTCAGCACGATGACGTCTTTTTAACATTTATTCTGGCTACATTTAGACGATTTTATGCAGTTCAAGAAGGACCTAGCTTATTCAGAGTTTTTATCAAGATCGTATTTGTCCCTTTGAGTCCTAAAGGTGGGTTTTAAGCTAAAGAATATCGTCTATTGGTAACCAGAATATGATGAAAATTACGTCATCGTGTTGAAGGGCTTAATATATACAAAAAAACAATAAAATATGCTAATTATTATGATATATATCCATTATAATCAATTAACGTTGCAGTTACATGCATAACAAACACACAAGGTCTTAACCCCTTGAAGCTCTGACGCGTTTTAGCAGTTTATTTTTGGCTATCATTAGACGATTTTATGCAGCTTATGAAGGATGTGTGGGTATTAAATTGGTAAAGACTATCTCAATCAACCCTCTGACTTCCATATACCCTTCCTAATCTGAATAAAATCGTCTAATAATAGCTAGAAAACAAAAGAGTGCGTCATCGATCCTCAGAGGGTTAAAGTGTATTCAAGGTAACCTGGCAGAAATTGGTAAAGCTGTTTCTGTAATACCCACATTAAACAAAGGCGGCGTCTCACAAAGTTTATAAATAAGTAACACCCCGTTCTTAACATTAATCATCCATTACAAACCCCCAATAAACTAATGAAAGCATATGGTCCTCCCGGGATTCGAACTCAGGACACCACACCCAGAACATAAGCATCTAAACCATTACACCACCAAACCAGTCTAGGAAGTATACAAAGGCAGCGTTACTAATGTCTGCCAGGTGAGCTTGAATACACTATAATTATGATTGTCACCAAACATATGAACGAGGATTTCATAAATTAGATAATAATACAAGTTTGTAAAACATTATTTGAGTTTGAATGTCCCCAAACGACTAGAAATCATAAAGTTGTCCATGGAGAGAGGAAACACAGAGGAATAAGTGTTACTATACCCTGTTCCAAATACGTAGTCCAAAACTCTTGAACACATTAGCCTCTACAACCCGCAAATGACTCGAGTGAAAGAGCTAATATTTCTATCATTTGAGAAGGGTCGATCAGCCCTTCCCAAAAGTGGACATTTACACTCCAGTGTCATTGTGGACATATACAGCCCATTTGTTCTAGCCCTTTTGAACTACAGAGGTTAGGGTTCACGATCTCTGGCCTACCAATTTGGAACAGGGTATAGGTAGGCAAGTATGAAGAAAAGTGCAGCAAGGAAGAAGGAAGTACATTAGTACAAGAGTTAAAACATGAGAGGTTTTCCGATGTCCATGCTAATTAGTTAGTTAGTTACAATAGTACGTCAGAGGCTATCAACCATTCAGGATTATTAAGCCAGCACACTGCTGCAAGTCAAGTACATTTTCAGGACTGGGGCCCCTTTTCGAAAACTCCAGTCCCTCGTTGTCCATGCTCTGTAGTCTAAAATATGTATCTGCACGTGACTGAGTGAGTGAAGTGGTATGGGAAGAAAGGATGTTCGGAGAGTGGGCAGGAGTGTATGTGTGCATGTGTGTGTGTATGTGCATGACGTGTGTGTGTGTGTATGTATGTATATGTGTGTGTGTGTGTTCGTCTGCGTCATATTAGGAAGAAACAGGTGGTGATGGAGTGACTGTCCCGTGTGTGTGGTTTTACAGTCACAGTAACAATCCACACATACACCGACCTACTACCGTACACCTCAATAGTGCTGACCTAGGGAGAACACACACAGGTAGACCTCCACACCTTACGGACTTCATATTTAGACCTTATTTTATTGACTTCATATTTTGACCTTTTTTTTACCGACTTCATATACTGTATAGATCTTTTTTATTGACTTCATCTATAGACCTGCTTTACTGACTTCATCTATAGAATTTGTTTTACTTATTTCTTATATAGACCATTTTTATTGACTTCATCTATAGATTTTTTTACTGACTTCCTATATTATATACACCCTTTTTACTGACTTCATATTTAGACCTTTTTTTACCGACTTCACAATTATATAAACCCTTTTTGCTGACTTCATATATAGACCTCTTTTACTGACTTAAAAATATAGACTCATTTTACTGACTTCATAATTATATAGACCGTTTTACTAACTTCATATACAGATTTTTTTTTAGTTGGTGAGGTAATATATCTTTACCTTCGCTGACCATAGATCTTCATAGTTGTCGACACTTATAGTCCGTTCATTGTAGGTTGGGCAGAAATCGTAACCTCTAACCTCTGTAACTCAAAAAGGGCTAGAGCAAATGAGCCATCAATTTATACACCTATTCCCTCTTGTCCTATTTGAGTTATGAAAGGTACGTTAGGGGTTACGATTTCTGCCCCACCTAGAATGAACGGACTAACAACAGATGCTGATCAATCTAGCCAAACAATTTATGAAACCGGTGTCACACGAGCGCATTTTTCGGCAATTTTCGATGAGCAAGTTTGTTCTCGTAATATTTTGAGGCTCTTTCACACTGGATTCGAAAACCAGAGTAAATGTAGATTATGCTAGGTACGCGATTTCAGATATAACTTAAATTTTGAAGGTGCTAGACTAATATTGCCGGCAAAAAATTTACGAAAAAAGAGCGCTTGTGACACCGGCTTTCCTTCGTCTTCCATAGTCCATTAATTATCATGAGTAGATCAGACATCGTGACCCCTAACCTCTGTAACTCATAAAAGGGCTAGAGCAAATGGGATGCCAATTTCCACTGCTGAATCTTCCCAAACGCTAGACATAATTATTAGCTCGATTATACTAGTCATTTTGGAGTTAAGCCGCTGTCACACGAGCGCTTTTTGCGTCAATTTTCCATGAGCAAGTTTTTTCTCGTATTATTTCGGAACATTTTCGCACTGGTATCGGCAACTAGACTGAAGGTAGATTATGTTAGGCGGCAGAAATCTGATAAAAGTGTAATTTTTTAGGCTTCCAGACCATAATTGCCCGTAAACATTGCTCGAAAAAGGGCTCGTGTGACTCCGGCTTTATAGAGGTTAGGGGGTCAAGATGTTTGGGCAAGGGACTGGAGTTCTCGAAAAGGGTCTCCAGTCCTGATGCCATTCTTATCTTACAGTGTGCTGGCTTAATAATCCAGAAGGATTGATAGCCTCTGAAGTCCTATTTTAACTAACTAAAAGATGCTTGGCCGAATTACAATGTGTTAAGCCGGTATCACACGAGAGATTTTATAGTCAATATTTTTCTGTCAACATTCTGGAATATATCGGAAACTAGATTGATGGTAGATGAAATTAGGTGACCGAAATATTATAAATGTTGACCTCATAAGCTGCCAGACCAGTGTTGAGGGAAAAAGCCCTCGTGTGATACCGGCTTTATAATAGTGATACACGAGTTCCTTTTCTGGCAACTTTGGCTACTAACAACATATAGGCCTACACGAATGCCCCCACCTATAGTAATATAATTTTAGTTTAGTTAACCCTTTCAAGACCCGATTACGCATTCATGTTCTGTTTTCTGGCTATTATTTGAGGATTTTGTTCAGATTTGGAAGGGTGTATGGAAGTTAGAGGGTTACTCGAGATAGTCTTTGCCCTTACAATTCCCACAGATCCTTCCTAAACTGTCTAAAATCGCCTAAAGCTAGCTATAATAAACGGTGAAAACGTGTCATAATCTTCAAAGGTTTAAATTACGATTGCATGCAGCTTAGGAAGGATCTGTGATACCTAATATGATGAATTGAGGCAGGCTGCAGTATTATTATTTAAGTAACACCCCGTTCTTAACATTAATCATCAACTACAAACCCCAATGCACTTGAATAATCTAATGAACTCATATATGGTCCTCCCGGGATTCGAATTCTGGACACCACACCCAGAACATAAGCATCTAAACCATTACACCACCAACACAGTATGCCAGACGTCCTTCCTAAGTTGAATAAAAGGGTTTAATAGTTGCCAGCATAGAACGAGAAGGGCGTCATCGGTACTGAAAGGGTTAAAGTCGTCAACCCTTTCCGTACCGGTGCTGTCCTTTTAAGGGGGGATGGGCCGGTTTTCTGGACCACTTTCTCCCTCATGTTTAGCCCCATTAGTTTTCAGATGTTAATATGATTGCCCCATTAGTTAGTCGATTTAAAGACCTTTCGCCCAATTTCTTCAATATTTAGACCTTTCGTGCTATATAGATAAAAACAAAATCCCTGGCGAACGATAGTAATGTTGGAAGAACCGGCCTTTGGCCGGGAAATTTTTCTACCGAACAAATTACAAATGAATCTAGAAGGGGGATGTAATGGATTTTTTGTTTTTAATTTGATGGAGGTCTAGGGAGGGAACTAGAAAAATCACGAATACATGCAAAAATCGCCCAAAAAGTGAACCATCTCTCCTTAACTTTATGCTGGCTACCATTAGACGATTGTGTTCAGTTAAAAGGGTCTCCAGCTATTATTAACCCTTTCAAGCTCCAATACGCATTTCTGTTTTGTTTTCTGGTAATTATTAGATGAGCTTATTCATATTAGGAAGGGTATGTGCAAGTCAGAGGGTTGATTGAGAGATGATTTACCTTTATAACACTCACAGATCCTTCCTAAGCTGCATAAAATCGTCTAATGATAGCCAAAATAAACTGCTAAAACGCGTCAGAGCTTCAAGGGGTTAACAGGCTTAGAACAATCTCACTTAATATCCGTGTCGCCAAAGAGAATAAGCGATGCCCCTCCTTCAGTTCCAAGGATACAAACAAACCTATTACACACTATAGTACAATTATATAATAGTAGTCTTGTTTGGCGCTAAAACACACTTTAAGGGGGTAGTCCTCGCTTTTTATTGACCCCCTTCTCCCTCATGTTTAGCATATTAGTTTTGAGATTTTAAGACGTTCGTTCCGTTAGTTTGGCGATTTTGAGACCTTTCGCCTAATTATTTGGCCAATATTAAGACCTTTCGTGCCCTTTAGGTGTTGGTTATTTCCTGGCGAGCGAAAGCGAGCCTCTAATTTTAGAAGGAACCGGCCTTTGGCCGGTACATTTTTCTACCGAAAAATTTACAAATTTATCTTGAAAGAGGGTCTGAGGGGTGTTTTTCTAAGCTTGATAGAGGTCTAACAAGGAAACTTAAAAATAAATAAATAGATAAATATCAAGGCCAAAAACCAAGCACTAACCTCTTAATTGAGACAGACATGTTACTTCATCTCTTGTTATAAATCACGGGTGAATCCTTCAGAGAGACTCTGTAACACCACCATAATCACTGGTCCATTTGTGTCTGGTTATTGATTAGGTAAACGTCCTTCAAACCTCTCACTCGCCGTCGGAAATGTTCGCTATATAAATTGATAATGTCCTTTGAAGATTAGTACGCATTTTGGCTATCATTAGAAGAGTTTATACAGTTTAGGAAGGAACTGTGGGAATTATAAAGGTAAACACTCTCTTAATAATAATTTAGCATTTTGCTTGTTTTTGCCATTTTAAAGCAATGCAATGTAGTAATAAATCAAGTCCCCTTGGCTAACGCAAAACCCTGTCCACCCAGACTTCCTTCAAGCTAATTTTTTATATTTATCGATAGCAACATGTTTCGGCCGAAGGCCACTTTTTCTATGTTACAGACTTGCTATCGCTCACCCAGAAAAAAATTGACTTACATGGAATGCAACGTCTTATTATCGCCAAACTAATGGGGTGAAACGTCTTAAAATCTCCAAACTAATGAAGCAAAACAAAGAAGTCCCAGAAGATCCACCTTGCATCAAATAAGGTTAATAATGTCAAATTTGACGAATACGTTTCGCCAATGGTACCGTGACAAGGAAATTGTATCCAGCACACAACAGCCATCAGCCATCTATTATAGACTTGATTTAGTTATTTTGATAGAACATTTTACATAGTTTTCTACATCTTCACACTGGAATTATCACCTGGCAGACATTACTAGCCTACAAGTTGAGGGATCCTCAACTTTCTTTTCGTAATTATTAAGGGGCACAGGGCCCTGGATGAGGCTTTGGTGTCCCAGGCGTTTCTGCACCCTCCTCAGCCCATCGCCTTGGAGTGGCTTCGGTTACCTGGGCTGTTATTAAAGCTGGGAGAGTTCTGTGGGGGCACTCGGTTATGGCCTTAGCTTTGTTTGAGACCTTGGGGCTGCTCGTTCAGACAGCCTGGGGAACAACAACAACAACAACAACAACAAGCCTACAATACAGCGCAGGCGTATAGTGAAAACTCTTATTTGGCCAACTGAAATATGTTAATTATGACAACGACACCTACAGTATGTGTGAGTAAAAAGACAAGAAATGCAAGCGACACGAGCTTCACCTAAATCAACCAATTAGTGAGCCGGATTCTGTGTTGCAAACCTTGAGCTCCAATGGGGAATGGGAGTACTCTCGCAGCCTCGCTGTTGGTCCTCTCCCTTGCTTCGGGGTAGACTGCGTTCCTCGGCTCGCTTCAAAGTGGGGTGATGACTAGGGTAGTGGCTGGAAGTGGTATCGTCTGGGCAACTACGCAGCTGTCTGCCTGAACGGTTTATTGGAGATACAATGTCAGCCCAGGGGGAACAGTCATGCACAAGTTCTTATGATAAGTCATGGACAATATCTGAAGGTCCAGGACAAACATTAATCCCTTGCCCATCCGAATGAGAAGCAAGTTCTCCTAGTCTGTCACGAATCGGACTTGTGAATAATTCGCATGGGCCTACAATAGCCAATTCAACCTGTTGCAGGTCAGGGGACAACACAGTAACTGAATGGGAACAGGCATGAGCCAATTTCCCTAGTTTGTCACTGAGCGGACTTACGGCTCGGTCACGTACAATAGCCGGACTTATGGCTAAGTCACAAACAATAGCCAATTCAGTCTTACTGGTCAATGCACGCTGATAGTGGTCTCTTCAACTGTTGAGGTGTCTTGGATGTGTCGCATCTTAGTTAGAGCGGGTTAGATGTCCAGGCCCGTATCCTTGAGACAGGGGGTAGCCTTCCTGATGTTTGCGGCTGCCCGATGTGGTCATCTGAGTGGAATAGGGGCATGGGGAGGGCTGCCTCTAGGGTCCTTCTTGCTTGGCAACCCTAATGGCTGCCACTCTAGATTTATTCCTCTTTTGTTGTAGCTACACATCACTTCCCTCGCCAGGGAATAAGGCATGTCCTCGTGTCTGTAGGTTCTAGGAGAGGATGGCGTTGGAAGGAATTGCAGGGGTGAGGGGATCTAGAAACTTCAGCCATCGTCTGGTCTTGATGTCGGCATTGCGGACCTCAACTTTGATTTTGTTCAAGGCACACAAGTAATATTGTACTTCAATATTTCCACAAGCTGGTCGGTGAATTTCACACGCTACTGTTGTACAGTGATGGAGTACCAAAAGATATACTTGAAATACATTTTAGTGGGCAGAGATGGTGAGATGAAGGCAATGGCGTGCCGAGTTGTGACAGCGGTGGTGGCTGGTAGTCGGATAATAACCTTTGACCTGTCGCCCGGGCTTTTGCTGACCTGTGCGGACGTAAGGGTACCTTTTGCCCGAGGCGTCTGGGAGGCCGGAGTGAGGACTGGAATGACTGGAAGTTGTTTGTTGGCGGATGGCTATGTGGATTGAGGAGTGTTGGGGTGGAGTGGAGGACTTGTAAGGTGCCCAGGGGGGGGGGAAGGATGATGGGGAAAGAGTTCCTGGGCTGAAATGAACTGGACCTGCAACCCCCCCCCCCCCCCTTATAATCTGGCTCCTTATTTTGAGGCTCCTCTTGCTCCTCCACCCACCAATGCCAGGCAGTCCAGTCACTTTGTATTCTTCACAACCAAACTTCTCATTTTCTTTGGCAGTTACTGGGAGGCCTCCATTAATATGCTGAAGGACTGAAGCAGAGTATTTCCCTCCTGAGACTATTGCAGTAACGTGTTTGTATAAATACCTTACTATTTACAATGAGTCCATCCTGTTGGATCATCACACTATTCACGATGGCAGGTAGGGAACATAATTACTGTAGTCTCCCTGTGTATGTATTACTCTGCATGTACATAATTACTGTAGACAACTGGTCTTGTGAACATATTTGCATTCAAATTTGCTACTGTAGATAAAGCTCAGAAATAATGTTAAAAGCAGAGTCAATTAGATTTAAATCTTGTGTTTAACCTACATCAAATTTAGCTGAGTATAAAATTACCATTAATTGGTTTGTTGGATATATATGTCTTTTACTGGTTATTCTTGTCTTATATTTTAATAAATACACGGAACAGGTGTGCAAGGTCAAGTGAATGTGCACAGCGAGAGGTCTGCGGGTTCTGAGATGTCACGAGTCCTGCAGCTTCAGCAGTCGGGCGTCCCCTCCTCCAGCAGCTACGCCCGGCTGGTGATGACCTTCCCCACCCTCAATGACTTCACCCTCTGCTACAGTCTCAGGCTCAACAGGTTCCGCGAGGAGTCCACCCTTATCTCCTACGCTATCTCCAACGACAGGGACAACGAGCTTCGAATTGGTGAGTCCGTATATTTCTTTATATTGATCTCAATATGTCTGACACTATCTGAATGACAGGTACAATGAGTTCAGGATGGGTGTTACTTGATATTTGATATTCTGTGGTCTTCATTCATCTCCCTCACAAGAGTGACAATAGAGCACTATGTATTACAGATCACCGTGAGGGAGGGTATCGGATCAGTTTACAGGGCCACTGGGCCAGCTCCAAGTTGGCCACGCCCCTGAGGTCCTGGTCCACCTTCTGCTTCACCTATCACCGGGCCACCGCAGCCTGGACCATCTACCTGGACGGCGAGCAGCGTGCCTGGGGGGCCTTCTCGGGGGGCACCACTCCTCTTGAACCAGGGGGGGCATTCATTATTGGTCAGTATCAATGGTTATTAATTAAAATGTGTAGCATACAATGATTTCATATGAGGACGCTCCTTTTCACTGTATTCATACACCGTAAACAGTAGGCTACAACAAAGTTATTATTGGATGAGAAATGGAAGGGAGAAGAAGAGAAGCAGTGGAGGAGTGAAAGAAGGGGACCAGGAGGTCGGAAGTATGTGATGCTTTAAAGAGGGTGACAATGGGTAAAGCATCATGGATTGGTGGAAGGTACGGTGAGATGCTGAAGTATGGAGGTGAAGTAAGTGATTAAATAGGCATGGACATTGTGTAGACTAGCATGGGAGAAGGGAAATATGCATAATAGTTCCCCTGTAAAAGGGGAAAGGGGAGAGAAATGTTTGTGGCATTCACAAGGGGATATGTCTCCTCAACTTAGTAAGGATTAGGGAAGATGTACTATATAATAGTAACCGAGAGAGTGAGAGTGGTAACAGGGCAATGGGTAGGTGAGTAAAAGGGTGGGCTTAGGAAGGGAAAAGGTTGTGTAATTCATATCTCCTCCATGAGACTTGTTGTGGAGAAATATCTGGAGAAGGGACGGATGTTGCATGCTGCCTTCATGGACTTGGAGAAAGTCTATGACAGAGAAGGTTTGTGGAAAGTATTGGGGATATACGAAGTAGTTGGAAAGTTGCTGGAAGTGGTGAAGAGCGTGTATGAGAGGGGACAAGGGAAGCAGAGCAAGTTCTTTGATATGAATGTTAGGTTAAAGCAAGGGTGTGTGATGTAAATGATGTTCCCAACTTCCCATGGTTGTTCAGTATATATATATGGATGGAGTCATGAAAGAAATGCAAAGAAGAGTAGTGGATGTTGGAGTACCCCTGAAAAGTGAAGAGAGTGGGAGGAATTTGACTGCTACTGTTTAATGATGATACAGTTCTGACGAGTGACAATGAGTGGGAGTTGCAGACTTTGGTAAATATGCTTGAAACTGTTTGTGAGAAACGGAACTTGGGAATCAATGTGGTGACGGGTAAGGTTGTGGTCTTGGAAAAGGGATGCAGTCACAGACTGTGGGGGGAGGTTAAATTAAAATGTAAAACTTGCAAACTAAACAGGCAATGAAAAATGTCAACTCATTTAGGTATTTGGGCAATGTGATGAGTAAAGAAGGGAGTATAAAGGATGAAGTGCGAGAAAGTACAACAGGGGAAGAGGGTTGCAAGCTCACTGAAAGCAGTGACAAGGAATAGGGTAGTGAGCATGGAAGTAAAAAAATCACTGCATGGTAGTGTGGTAATCCCGACATTGATGTACAGGAGTGAAGCGTGGACATTGCTGGAGAGACAGAAATTAAGAGTGAGAGGGTTGGAAATGAGTTACTGGAGAAGTGCTTGTGGAGTCACATGAAGATATAGACAGATGAATTATGAAGTATGTAGGTGTTGTGGTGTGGAGGTGCTGGAGAGTGTGAAGAGGAACACCTTGAGGTGGTTCGGTCATGTGGAGCGTATGGTTAGTGAAAGAATGACTAAAAGAATGCATGAGTGTGAGGTGGAAGGGCAGAGAGGAAGAGCGAGAGTGAGGGGGAGGGATGGAGTCGAGACGAATATGGGTAAAAAAAGAGTGTTGGATGGGAGGAAGCGATGCTGGCTCACAGATGACAGAGGTGTATGGATGCAATTCATTGGTGGCCAACCTCGCAGAGATAAAGGTGTCTGGCAATAGATAAATACTATCCAAACTTAATGCTAAACTACGCATTGCATTTCTTCTATCTACCTCTTACAGTCTACCTTTTGCCCCCCCAACACAGGACAGGAGCAGGACTCTCTGGGTGAAGGGTTTCAAAGCTACCAAAGTTTCTCTGGAGAAATAAGTGACCTCAACATCTGGAGCTCTGTGCTGACTTTGGCAACTATGGCAAAGGTGACTCCTAATTTTTGTGTGTGTTTTACATGAAAACAGTAGTAATTTTTGTTTTCTATGTGAATGAAGGAGACAAAAAGCAAAGCTGCCTGTAACAAGTGTGTCCCCCAAAGTTGAACAAGTGACAGAGCAAAATTCAAGGTAGGTCGACTCAAAATGTCTGGACTCACGGAGCTCGAAGCAGTTAAACTACCTCAAGGACGAGGGAGAGAGTTCCAAAACTTACCTCTTTAGTTGAAGAAAAAATTGGGAAAATCAGTTCAGTCTTGGGTTAGAGAGTTAGACAGAATAGGGGTGGGAGTGTACTGTGGGCGGGCATTGTGGTATATTCCGCTGCGTGTCTTCCTGCTATGACCAGAACCTCTTCTGAAGGTCTGGGACCAGGGGGTTGCTGGAGGCCCCTAGTGATCCTTGGTCTCTGGGTCTTCTCCGGGGAGAACTAGAAGTGTATGATTTTTTTTTCTTTTTTCGGGCTCTGTCTCGAGTCGGTCACCCCCAGCTATGGGGTATGTGTCTGAGTATACAGTATAAATACATACAGTACTTACATAATTATACTGTATGTATACGACACTAAACTCAAACTAATGTAATCTTGCAGGATCCCATAATGTCAAAAAATCAAGGAAGAGTCTGTTTACCGTCTTAACAACCATTACGGTATGATCCCGTAGGTAGCATCATGCGACAGCGACACCGAGGGAGACCTGTTGGCGTGGCAGTCGTCATCGTGGGTGGTGGAAGGGGAGGCATCATGGGTGTCATTGCCGACGACAGACTTGTGTCGTCCCTCTACCAGGACCATCAACATCTTCTCAGACCGCTTCTCTCTATCACAAGCTAAACATCTTTGTCAGGTAACAAAATTTACTTAAATATTTGACAGTACAGTATTATTTATATAACAATGACTTGCATGTTGAATGTGTGTTTTTCAACTATTGTACTTATAAAAAAAACAGCATTGACATGGCACTATAGTCAAGTGATCTTCCCTTCAGGTTGTAGATGGAACTATATTAGTTCCGAGAAGTAACCAAGAAAACACTTGGCTCTACCAAGAGACCAAGCATGAGTCATTGAGTTGCTCCGGCGGTGTTGGATCGTCGTACCTGTGGCTGGGAGCCTCAGATGCTGGAGTGGAGGGCCAGTGGTCCAGCTTGGCCACACAAGAGCCACTGTCCTGGGAGGGTCCCTGGCGGGGTGATGGACCCAACGGTGGCACTGAAGAGAACTGTTTGGTCTTGCTCTCTGGTAAATTCCCAGGACGCTGGTCTGACATCGCCTGCCTTGATACCTACTCCTTCTGTGTCCCTTGTGAGTCCCCACAGCCAGCCACTATCTATCTAAAGGGACCTGCCGTCTGCAAGCATTCACCCTTTAACCATCGTTACCTGTTGGGGGAACCAAAGGGAGGAAAACCCTCTCTGCAAGGATTCTTTCACTCAGACATTTACTGGCATAACGGAACCTGGCGCCTCCAGTCCCTAATGGTAAGAATTAGTCCATCACCTCTAATAACATAATAGTTGAATCACAAATATTATTAACAGTATAAATTAATCAATCAATTTTACTGTTATAAATTTGAAACTTACAATAACAGTAAGGGTTTCAAGCATTTTGTTTCTCTTTTAACGTGTTAACTTGAGTAGAAAAATCAAGACTGCCTAATCTAAGATCTATAAGACAGTATTGCATGATACTAGCTTCACTCATCATAGGTATAAACAATTTTACATGCCAAGACACTTAATTGAACACTAAGCTCGTAATTCACAATATTTCAGAATCCTGAGATCATGGCCTGGTGGGAGCCGATGAAGGTAGGCCTTTATCCATTTGGCACTCATACCTGGACCCTGGGGGCAGAGGTATGTGGGTTACGGCCTGGCACGCAGGTCAACCTCACACTCTCAGCCTGCCACGAGGGAGAGTTCACCTGCACGGACGGATCTTGTATCGTTTTGGAGCAGCGTTGTGACCTACGCCTGGACTGTTCTGATCAGAGTGACGAAGTTGAGTGTTCCCTGCTCCAGATACCACCAGGGTACCACAATGACATTCCACCACCACCAGCCAACTTCTCCCAGCTATTGCACATCACCCTGGATCTTCGAGTGATTGCCTTCCCCAGCATTGCTACGCAGGACTTGACTTTCACCACCTCCATGCAGCTTGGACTAAGATGGAAGGATCGGAGACTAAACTACCTCAATCTGAAGGATGATCACACCCTCAACTTGCTAACTCGTGATGCCGTCAAGAAGATATGGACGCCGACCGTGTTCTTCAGTAATGCTCAGGGCAACATGTTCTCAAACTTGGAACTGGGGGCTCGTGTGGAGTGCGTACGTGAAGGACCTTCAACACCTGGACCTCCACACTTCTCCGATGAAGGTAGGTTATAATTTGTTATCTGGCAATATTGAAACCAATTATTAACTTGTCTTTATATTGAAAGTGTTAAAAAACTGTTATTATAAACATGAATTAAACTCCTATTGCAATATTTTTATGGTTGTTATCGTACACTCTTAGCAAGAGCAACCTACAATACAAATATTATCTTTATCTACTCCCCAGTCAACCTGTTCTCTGGGGAGGAAAACAGTCTGGAAATGCAACAACTCTACACTGCCTTGTACACCTGTGACTTTGATCTTATTAGGTTCCCTTTTGATTCTCAGGTGAGTTACCTTTCACAGAGTCAGCAAGCATAAGTATGCTATACTGTATATAGTTAATGAGTTAGCAATGTTTAGAAACTTAATTAGTTATTCAGTGGCAGTGTTATGTTCATCAGTTTCAGAGTATAACTTGATCCTTCACGTAATCTGCCCTATGAGCCAAGTGAGCTACAGTGCCAGCTTGGCTTGAAGTTAATTTGATTTAAGAGGTTGAGTTGAACTGACCTCTTTCCTACTTGACCTGACCTACTGTACAGGTGTGTCGGCTGCGCTTCACACTGGTGTCGGCAGCCTCCTCCTACATGGTACTTGAACCCGGGTTGGCCTCTTATACCGGCCCAACCTTCCTTATTGAGTACCAGATCGGTGAGGCCCGCACAAAACAACAAAGCATCTCACACTTATACACTTCACACTAGGCATCTTGCATACTGGCTTTAAAGTTTCTACTTCCCAAAAAGCATTTCACTGTTGTACTTTACCTCTTGCACTTAACCAGATGTAGCTTCTCATACTCTTATATACAGTACTTTACAACAGGCATTTCACACACAGTACTAATATTGTATCTTGCACTTCCCAAACACGAAACATCTCACACTTATACTTTTCACACTAGGCAATTGCACACCACAATGAGCACTTCACTTGTTGCGATTTATCTTTTGCGCTTAACCGGATGCAACATATCTCACTGCTCACATCAATCACTTCACACGTTATCCTTATTTCTTGCACTTGATGTAATATCTCACACACTTTATCTTTTGTTTCACACATTTCAATACATTCAGAATTTGTACTTACCAACTTCACATTTGATCATCTAGTAGACTGGAATCATCTAACACCCTATAATAACCAAAGTACACTATCACATAGATGATCTTCAAAGGGCCTCTGTATGGATTTTTTTTTTTTTTGCAGATCCTGTAGCGAACATTGCATTCCTAAACAATTATGTTAGATAATCTATGGTAATAGTTGCTACCAAATAGGGTGTTTTCCATCTTACCCTTTGGGTTGGTAAACTTGTATATGGTAGTATGTAAGCCTTGTTCGGATGTGCCAAGGAGGAATTTTTCTCAAATCTAGAAAGGAAATAAAGTTGAAGATGTGAAGGTGAAAGCATGACTGTACTTTATGAATTTATGTATCTATCTACTGTAGCAGTCTATCTGTCTACCAGGCGACATCAGCATGTACCCTACGGAGGACGAGAGTGGAGATTTCTCCAGTGTAGATGTGGAAGTGAGGTTTGTGAGGCGGTATACCTTCTACCTCCTCACCCTCTACATCCCCACCACCCTCCTCATCCTCATCGCCTACGCCACCTTCTTCTTCAACCCTGAGGACTTCAACTCTCGCATCACCGCCGCCATCACCTCGCTTCTCGTACTCACTTCGCTCTTCACTCAGGTATGAAGAAGACTTTTTTTCTATGTGAGTAAGGGAGACAAAAGGCAAAACTGTCTGTGACGAGTGCCTCCCCCAGAGTTGAAAGAGTGACAGGGCCATGTCTTCATATATTATAAAATAATAAATGTAAAAGTTGGGTGGTATTTCAACTTTCAACTCTTGCATCACCATCCCATCTACAACTAGATGGCACTCAGCAGACAGTAGACAACTTTAAATTATTTAGGGGGGTTGGATAAGCAAAGTGGGCAGAGAAAGAGACAGTGATTTATCTTTTTCCTATTGCAAAGTGATGGTACAAAGTGTATGGTGATCCTCCTTGATGTCCTCGGACCAGAACACCACCAATAACAATGCGAACGAAAGATGTGGTGATGTTGTTAATAGAATAATACGATGACAGTGACAATATAAGCTTCTTTCTCCCATTGAAAAGTTATGGGTATAGGATTGTGTGCATAGTCGTCACCATAGAAGTCTAAATAAGAGTGAATCAGAATGTTAATAATAAGAATATATATGTGGATATACTAATATAATGTAACTCTAAATCAGACCGAATCAGAATGTTACTAATAAGAATATATTTGTAGATATACTAACATACTGTACATACATTCCTGCTCAGACATCCAACGCCTTGCCCAAGACGTCATACTTCAAGCTGATTGACGTGTGGCTGTTCTTTTGCATTGTGGTCATATTTCTGGTCATCCTCCTCCAGACGCTGGTTAACTTCTCTGCTCAGTCTGGTCATGCCTCAAGGTCCTGCACAACTTGGATGAAACATTTATTGGTGAGTGATATCGTGAGTACATAACATAGTAGGAAGGATGAAAGGCTATAATTCAAGTTCCATGCCTTCTTGGAATAACTTTGATTGCTACACTATTCACTAAGAAATGGGAGACATGTACGGTCGCGCTAATAAGTTATGTCCTAGCTGTTATTACGTTTGGCTTGCTCTGTGCTGTATTAATGTCTGTCAGATGTTGACTAGGGTGGCTAAGTGTAGGAATTTGTTTGTATATGTCACTTGATATGAAGAAATGAAGCTTAGATGTTGCTGGTACCAATTATTGATCAAAACATACTTCGTGCCGAGACATCACTTATTAGCGTGATTGTACCCAAGATCCACCAGCGTTATGGAATGGCTTTGTATTTCAGGAGAGACTATTGGTTGGAGAGAGACGCCAGGGAAAGAAGGGAGTATTGGTGGTAAGACACCAGGTCAACGACTCCATAACTGGGGACCGCAGCGGCGCGCAACACCAACCGCCTGAATACCACCCGGAGAACTATGCAATGCCTAACCACCATCAAGACCCACATGATCGTCATCACAACTTCATCGCAGCCAATAACCACTTTTCAATTCATTCACATCAACAGCATCTTAGAAGTAAGAGGAATATTGCAGGCTAGGTTAAGTTTGGTTGGCTTATTTTACATAATCTGTGCAGGAGAAAAAGATTACTTCCCTTATAAGTCCTGTATGGCTTAAGTGGTGACTTGTTAACCTTTGGTAGGCAGTTTGTATAAGGGAAGGAAAACCTAAATATAAAACCATCTTGTAGGTACACCCGTCTGCTATGAGGTGGACCACGGTATAGTAACATAAGGAGGTAGGCGCATGGCGGTAGTATTGGAACCACGACAGTCACTTGTTTGGGCCTCTGTGACGTCACTGAATGACTCCTGTACCGTCTCCCAAGCTAAATATGGTGTTCTAACAGGATCAGTATATTGCGTTTTACACCGAAAATGTAAAGTGACATGGATAAACATATACATATATATTGTGACAGGACCCTAGTCTATTTGCTAAAGTTGTTATTTTTTGCATTTGAAGAATATATATACGGCTATGAGGTAGTATATAGCCGACGTCGCTTCAAATTTTACCGCGGAAATGCGATGATATTTTTGTCCACCTAATTGCCTAGTATGTAGAGTAACGTCGATTGATATCGATAATGTTATTGTAGTAGGACCCAATCTACATGTTAGCATTGTTATTTGATATATGTGTAGCTTATATGAAGAGATATTTCGAAGATGTTGGTGATTTTCGATTCGTCGGTCGGTCGGGAGAAAAGGTAGGCCTAAACGGATTCTCGTTTATCCCTTGCTCAACTTCCTTTAAATTCACGTAGTTTGCTTCTGATACTCATCAACTTTCACCCAGTGATGGCGTGTGAGGGTGTATGAAGGCCTAGGGGATGTGGAGAGATGATTTGTATAAGTATATGGCCAGCTAGAGGGAACATAGATTTCTACGAAGTGAAATGGTGGCTGGGACTCGGAGTGGGGGGAGAAGAACGGACGGTGGTGCCCTCTGACGGCCAGAGAGAACACTATTGCGGAGCCAAACAAGCCACGATGGTATACGAATATTTCACTAAATATTCGCTTATAGAATAATCAACGTTATTCCGACAACTATATTTTATATTATGACGGTACCATGGTTGAGCGTGAAGTCACAAAATAAAAATAATTAATAGAAGTCTGTTTAGTGCTTTTTAGAAGCCTTTATGTATATGAGTTCAAGAATTCGGTGCGTCTACCTTCTATGTTACTATACCGTGAGGTGGACAGTCGGCCTTTGCCCTAGCAGAGCCACAACTTTAAAAAAACAATGTATGCAACCTGTGAAATATAAAGCACCAATGAATGGAACATTGCATGGTTTGTGCAGGCAGCACGGACTGACAGGCATAGTACTACAAATCAACATCCTAATTGTAATGGCTCAGACAGGGTTGCCTTTTGTCAGTTGGACTGTAGTACAATAACAGCCTGCCATAACACTGTCCCACCATGTCATCGCTTTGGCTGATGTTGGCATAATGTTAACAGAGCTTTAGCAAGAACTAACAAAGTTCCCTCTTGCAATATCTATCTGCACCATACCAGCTTCAACAGTGCTACAACAAGACAGTACATACATACAAGTTTAAAGACTGTTTTGTCCAAAGGGAATGTGGTTACAGTCTCACGTCTTATATGACGGCTTTCCAAGCGGCCCTGTGAAGGGCTCCCTTTTTTGTCAAGTTCTTTATTTTGAGATCGGACCGGAGTACCTGATCCCATGTCATTCTAAGTACCATAACAAAACTTCACATACTGCATAGAATGACTGATGATCCAGACTGTCCCCCCCCCCCCCCCAGCCACATATTAGGACGCTATAGGATACATATGGGGCATATTCTATTTTCCTCCACTAAACGTGATGGCCCCCTTATTTCTATGGGTTCATATTCATGCAAAACATTGAAATCTAACTACGGTATCTATTGCCGGGCGCCATGATCCTTGAAGGGGAGGCCACGAATGAAACGCCCCCATGCACCTCTGTCCCCAGTCAGTCGATGGCCCTCCTCCCATCCAGCACCGCTTTCACGCATATACTTCTAAACTCCATCATTCCACCTGAAATGTCTTTCAAACAATATATAGATAGAAATAGAAATTTAACTAAAAGTATGGCCATGTTTAAGCCTCACCTGGTCAGCAAAAGACAGATGATGACGGATACCGTACCACTTGCCAGGTCGCCAAAGAGAAACCCCAGCGTCGATGAAAACCATTCCACCCAAAGTCCGCAAGATATCCAATGAGAGGGAACACCCAATGTACAACAATTCGAAACGGGGCCCCGAGGGTGTCAACTTGGTGCTGTTGGCTCGGAGTCGCATCCTGGTCCCGCTCATATTCGTCATCTTCAATCTATGCTACTGGGCCATTGCTTTAAGGTACTGTACGTCATTTCTTTTAATACGTTTTATAAGATTTCACAAGTCTAAGTTCCTCCCCACCTTTGCTCTGAGTGAAGTAAACAATATACAGTAATGCTCTCGGTAAGGCGGTCATTTCGCGCTTTCGTGTTACCGAAAAGTGCGTTAACGAAACAACATACCTTAACCCGTTGAGCCCCGGCTAGTTATAATATTTTGTTCACCCCAGTCCCAAGCCATTTTCACTTCTTTTTTTTGTTTGCTAAAATGAAAGACAAGGATGAGAAATGAAAAAAAAACAAAAAACAAAA
>JAGKTK010000461.1:0-19133 GCA_018397895.1 Paralithodes camtschaticus | reverse complement strand
TTTGGGGGGGGGGGAGCCTCAAAAAATGTGTTGAGCCAAAATGGAAGAGAATGGTGAGAAATGAAGACAAAAATAAAAAAAAATAATTTCGGTCATTTGGGGGGCAGGGGGGGGTTTCAATAGTTCGTCTCCCCCGCATGACCACCCGCCCGGGAGCACTAGGGTAAAAACTGAGTATGGCATTGTACGGCATACATCCTAAGGAGTGTCTCACATAAATCTCAAGCCTCTAGCTCCCATACGACCGGAGTAATGAAGGTTCAAAGTGGCGGTGAACTAAGGGTGTAAACTATCCCCACTAAGCCCACCACCACCAGCCGCGCGGCTGTCTCGGCCCGCTCACACCTACTGGCCCGGCTCCCACACACACTACGGTACCTCCCCCTCCTATTCTCCCGCCATTTCCTCCCTTACGAGCCACGTAAGTGTTTTTTATATGTCGGACGCACATGATGCGTCGCTGGGAGTTGGTGATCAAACACTGCCGACGCAACACGTGCGACGCTGGGTCTCACTGGGTTAAGAGAAATAATAATTTTGTCCCAGCCAAAATATCAAAGTCCCCTTTTTGACCTACAGTATTTCATCCCAGCCAAAGTCCCAAGTTCCCTTTTTTTACTTATAATGTACACATCACACATCATAGAAATACCATAAAGTAAATTTCACACATCATAAAAATACAATAACGTAACAGTGGGATGCATAACTGTTATGTAACAGTGGGAGAGATCCTTATAATCGCCGAGAATATTGAGGTACACGCGGACCGACAAGAGATAAACAAACCGGGAGGGAGAGCGGGAGGCCGATCGGACCCGAGCGTGACGTCAAGGGGCCTAGTCGATTCCGTGTTATTCAGAGCTTTCACATTTAGCATATCTGCGTATAAACGGATTTGCGTTACTCAACGCTGTGTTACCGAGAGCATGAATCATGAAGACAAAATTAATAATGCTTTTTTTTCTCACTCACTATGTTGATGCATAAATCTCAAGAAAATACCTTTAGGTGAATTAAATTACCTATTTTTTTACTCCCTAACTACAGTACAGTATAATAATAAGCAATAATTTGTTTCCTTTCAGTCACATTCTGCCTATAAGTGGTGTGTGAAGGACTTCTTCTTCACTACCAACATTAAAACTCTTCCAGCATACAAATGATCGATACAAATGATCAAAAACATTTTGTATCAGGTGGATCAAATGGGCTTACAGTAAAGTATTTAGTCTTAGCCCAGTGAAGGATACCTAGCTTGAAAAAGATGCTATTGTTTCTGGATTTTGATGGTACTGTATTATATCACTGCCCCTGCCTTCCAAGGTAATGAAATGTCCAGAAAGAACACACTAAGTTTAGACCAGGGGTAATGGAACTGTGTACGGTCGCGCTAATAAGTCATGTCCCAGCTGTCATTACATTTGGCTTGCTCTGTGCTGTATTAATGTCTGTCAGATGTTGAATAGGTTGGGTAAGTGAAGGAACATGTTTGTATATTTCACTCGATACGAAGAAATGAAGCTTAGACACCAATTATTGATTAAAACATACTTGGTGCCAAGACATCACTTATTAGCGCGACTGTACAGGGCACCACTGCAGCAAAGCCAGTGGATGACGAGCACCTCCACCTATCACCAAATACCTTCAATATAATCATTCACAAATAACTTGCAGGTCTCCAGCACTCTCCGATGCCCCAATTTACGATATTATTAAAGGTTTTTATATGTTTGGAACTTTGGGTTTGGGTTGGTTCGAGAATGCACCCCCATTTACCACATTAATTTTAGGGAATGCTATACGATTTTTCTATTTAAGGTCGGGTTTTCAGGAATGTAACTCAATCATATGTCGAGGGAGACCTGTATCATATACCTGGTATTGTACGGTAGGTGTGATTATTGTAGCTTTGAAATATAGTCAGCATTATTTAAATACAGTAGTATAATAAGATAGCATGTCTAGGTTATTTACTAACACAAAAATCTATCTATCTATCTATCTATAGACTCAGGCACACACTCCATTGTTGGGGGTGGCCGATTCGAGACAGAGCCCCAATAGAAACAACAATCAAGGGTTCTAATTCTCAGGGTCCGGGACCACTTTCACGTTCCCTCGCCCCTTTCTCTGTCTCGATGAGTAGGAGAATTATACAAGGGGAGGAGGATTCCTAACACCTTTCAGCTGTAATGTTGTTCAGAATAAAATTAAAATACGTAAACATACTGAAAGAGTTAAACTTGTATAAACTATTGGCAATGATAATGGGTTTTACTTCACCATCCACCTTTTCCTTTGTTGAGAGCTGCTGCACAGGACATTCATAATCATAGTATCAATCTGCCTTTATTAACAATATATCAGTTTGGCCTTAAACCCTTCAGCACCGTGACGTAGTTTGCATCGTATTCTGGTTACCATTAGACAACTTGGTACAATCCTGTGTAGCGGGGAGACCTGTACATATATCTCAATAATTTGGTAATGTCACAAGATATTTTTACATTTTACATTCATAAATAGTCCACTAATACACTAGGCTAGGTTAAAGATATTGTTTAATGTATCTTAGTAAATAGGCATCTGAAAAACAGTTCTCCCCGGTACACAGGATCTTACCGACAATTTTCTTCAGATTATAATCAACCCCTAGGACTCGGAGGGGGTAAATACGATCTCATTAAACCTCGGAATAACACAGGTCCTTCTTAGGCAGCATAAAATCGCCTAATATTAGCCAGAATCCGAGGTAAAAGGGCGTCATGGTGCTGAAGAGGTAAATATCTATGGTAAATGCATGGCAAGGATTATGAGCAGTTACCCTAACCCTCTACAGGACTCTCTTATGGTAGGGGACATTCGGCCAAATAAATAGTGTCTCCGCTGTCATGACGTTTTGCTCTCTGTGTGCTGTATTAATGTCTGTCAGATGTTGAATATGGTGTGTATAGATAGGCTCTGTGTGATGTTTTAATGTCTGTCAAATGTTGAATATGGTGTGTATAGATAGGCTCTGTGTGCTGTATTTATGTCTGTCAGATGTTGAATATGGTGTGTATAGATAGGAACATGTTTGTATATCTCTTGCTGTATTAATCTGTGTCACATGTTGAATATGATGTGCATAGATAGGAACATATGTTGAATATGATGTGCATAGATAGGAACATATGTTTGTATATCTCACTCGAAACGATGAATTAATGCTTAGATAGTGCTCATACCAATTCTTGATTGAAATATATTTGGTGCTGCGACATCACTTATTTGGGCAACTGTACATTTGGCCATGTTACATGTTGCACTTAACCATTTCAGTATTATGAAACATTCTTTAATTTATTTACTGGCTAGTATTAAACTACACTATTTTAATAAGTTTAGAAAGGGTCTGTACAAGTATACATTATAATTAAAATCAACTTTACCTCTCTGATTGCTAGAGGTCCTTCCTAAGCTGGATACAATCACCCAGTGTCAGTATGATTAAAACGTCAAAGGATAATCTATAATATATTAATTTCACCACAACAAACACCTCCAATGAAATTAATGAAAGCATATATGTGATCCACCGAGATTCGAACCTGGGTTATCACACACAGATTTTTAAACACTCTAACCATTACACCACCAAGACGGTTACCATAATACTGAAAGAGTTAGAGCATTGTACTATAATTGGTGTGATATTGGGTAAATGCTTTGGTAACCTTAATATTATCTAAGAGTAACCAACAATTTGTGAGGTAACAATAATGGGTCCTGAAGTGAGTCACACGTTCTCCCTACCGCCCCACAGAAGTCACATGTGGAGTACAAGGTCAGTCAAAGGTTTGGCTGTTATATAAATAAAAATAATACGGATAATGATAATCATATATCTCTCAGCCCTAATGTCTCCTTCACACGAGCATTCTCTCTCAGGCGAGAAATGCACGGGTGAGGTTGTTGTTGTTGTAGTTCCCCAGACTGTCTGGCTGAGCAGTCCCGAGTTCGGTCGACTGAAGCCGCGCCAGATGCTCGGGCCCCCGTAGGGGCTAGGGTGAGATGAGATCTGTCTCTTTGAGGGCAGCAGGGGAGGGGATCATCAGCCCATGGGCTTGCACCCCGGCCCAATGCCCCCACCGTCCGCAGCCCCCTTTGCAGTGCCACCCAATCTGGTAATCTCGCCAGCACTTAGATCTCTACGACTCAAAGGGGTGAATACAATCTCAATAAACTCTCTAAATAACCTTGGTTCTTCTTAAATTCCATAAAATCGTCAAAGTTATATCTTCTTAAATTCCATAAAATCGTCAAAGTTTTAGTCAGAATAAAAATAAAAAAAGGTGTCATCGTGCTGAAGGGGTTAAACCCTTAGACCAATGTCTCGTGTTGGTCCAGTATAACCAGGTCCGGTTCGGTCTTACAGGTGATTATTGGTCGTCTGATGACGACGCAATCAATACAATGAAGGATGGTAAAGCTCCAGGTTGCTCTGACATTGTCGCTGAGATGATGAAAGCCTCAGGGAAGACTGGTGTAAACTTAATCACTGAGTTGATAAACACCATTATTAAAGATGAGAAAATCCCAGAAGATTGGCTCAAAAGTGTAATAGTAAATATATACAAAGGAAAAGGGGATGCGCTAGATAGAGGAAAATATAGGGGCCTGAAAATGCTTGACCAAATCATGAAGGTCTGTGAGAGAGTCCTTGAGGGTTTGATCAGGCAAAGCATCTCTATTGATGATATGCAGTTTGGTTTTATGCCGGGACGGGGTACAACCGATGCTATCTTCATAGTCAGGCAGATACAGGAAAGATACTTATTAAAAGGCAGGGATCTTTACTTTGTGTTTGTAGACCTGGAGAAGGCCTTTGATAGGGTGCCTAGAGATGTTGTGCAGTGGGCTATGAGGAACCTTGGTGTGGAAGAGTGGCTGGTGCATGTGATAATGAAGATGTATGAGGATTCGCAAAGTGCGGTGAGGGTGAAGGGTGTACTGAGTGATGAGTTCGCAGTCTGTGTTGGAGTCCATCAGGGTTCAGTGTTAAGCCCCCTCCTCTTTATTATGGTCTTGGAGGCACTGTCTAGAGTTTTTAGAGGCAGACTCCCGTTGGAACTGTTTTATGCAGACGATTTAGTCCTAATAGCTGACAGTATGCAAGATGCTGAGGCCAAATTCAGAGAGTGGAGAGAGGGCATGGTTGGGGGAAGGGGCGTCGACTGACTGGGGACAGAGGTGCATGGGGACGGTTCGTTCGTGGCCACCCCTTCGGGGATCACGGCGTCAGGCAATAGATAGATAGATAGAGAGGGCATGGCGAGCAAGGGTTTGAGAGTCAATATTAACAAAACCAAGGTTATGCATTGTAGATTGAGACGAGGCAATGTGGAAAAGAGCGGTGCATACCCATGTGCAGTGTGTGGAAAGGGAGTGGGCGTTAACTCAATTCAATGTAGCATCTGTCGATGTTGGATACACCATGGAAGTAAGAACTGTAGTAGAATAAAGGGACCCCTGCTGAAGGATAAGTCAGAAATAGAGAAATTTGAGTGCGTAGTGTGCAAAGGCGAGCTTGTGTTAAGTGATGATCCTGTGGCTGTGAATTTTGGAAATGAGTCTTTGGAGCTGGTGAACAAGTTTTGTTACCTAGGAGATACCATCTCTGCCGGTGGTGGGGCTGAGGCTGCCACTGTTGCTAGAATTAGGTGTGGCTGGGGGAAGTTCAGAGAACTGATGCCAATCCTGACCATGAAAAAAATGCCTCTCACCCTGCAGGGAAAGGTGTATGCCTCATGTGTTATAAGTGCAATGACGTATGCCTCAGAAACATGGGCCGTTAAAGTAATAATAATAATAATAATAATAATAATAATAATAATAATAATAATAATAATAATAATAATAATCTGGTCTTTTATTTCTCGTAAGCGCCAGTTCTTCCAGAGGAATTCACTAGCGCTCATAACTCAGTGCACCACAATCAAGAGAAGTGTGGTGCAGTTCACCTGTAGTTCAAACAACAACAATTATTTAACATGGCAGCAGTTAGAGTCTGTAACGACCTGTCACTGTGCCACTTGCAAGATCATAACTCCTACAGAAGAGAAAGGTTTTCAACTGTTTTTTGAAAGAGTCTATGGAGTTCAGCTGTCTAATTGATAAAGGCAATTCATTATATATATAACCTAGGAGCCACGAAAGAAAGGATGTCAACAGAATGGAGCGTAATGAGATGAGAATGGTGAGATGGATTTGTGGGGCCAGGCTACAGGATAGAATAACAAATGTTGAGCCGAGGAGACGTTTAGGTATAAAGAGTATTAGCGAGGTGATGCGTACAAGTAGACTGGGATGGTATGGACATGTGGAGAGAATGGATGAACAAAATTGGGTGAAAAAATGCAAGTCTGTGATTGTGGAGGGAGCTGCACCAAGGGGTGGACCGAGGAAGACCTGGGATCGGACTATACGCGCCGATCTCAAATCCAAGAACTTGACAAGTGAAGTAGCCCTTTACAGGGTTGCCTGGAATGCCGCCATTAGGACAAGAGACTGAAACTGCACATATGTGTGGAACACTCAGTCTTAAAATTGTATGAATGTATGTATGTATTAATTAAAATGTAAAACTTGCAAACTAAACAAATCAAAATTGGTATGTATGGTCCATGAAGCTAAAAAAGGAGGTTAGATTCATTTGATTATGAAAGAATACAAAATTAATAAATGTATGTACAGTACTGTATGTATGTATTTACTCAGGCCCATTCCCACCTTTTCCTTTTCCTTTTTTTTCTTCTGGGGGTGGCTGACTCAAGACAGAGCCCGAATAGGGACAACACAACAGAAAACAATGAACACACAAAAACAAAATACAAATACAAATAAAAAATTAAATCCCTATCCTGCTTTACCCTAATTCTATTCCCCTCACACAATGTAACGTAAATTATAAAGTTGAAAATTTTCTTGATATAAATATAGAGATTGTTAATGAACAGTGCATACTTAAAGTATATCACAAAGTTGATGATTTTAGTTTTAACGTAATAAACTTTCCTTTCCCTAGTAGTAATATCGATAGTAAAATAACTTATAATTGTTTTTATTCCCAATTAATAAGATTTTGTAAAATCTGCACTAAAGTAGATGACTTTTGGGCTAGAGCTAGGTTACTATACAGACTCTTAGTGGACAGAGGTTTTGAGGCAAGTAAATTGTTCCATAAATTTAATCTTTTTAGGGTCAATTATTGTGACTGTATTCTAAAATTTGACATCAATAATTTTAATCAAGCATTTTTAACTTGAAGTTTCTTGTATAACCTCTGCTTACTTTTTGTCTGTATTTATTGTTTATCTTTTTCTTTTTCTATTATTATTATTATTATTATTATTAATATTGATGATTTTTTAAATGTATTGTTCTTGTTAAAAGAGTACTCTTTGTTTAAATCTGTTGTTACTTCATATTTTGCAATTATTTCTCTTTATATTATATGTATTCATTGTCGATAGTATCAATTGCTTACTTTTGCGATTTCCTTAGTTTATTTGTGCTATAAATGTAGGTTATTTGTAGGGTAGTTATTGATAGGGGTCACTTGAGGCATGCTATGCTTACAGGTACCTACCCGATAGCACTATCGTTAGTGAGTGCTGTACTGTATTTTATATATTATTTTGTAATAGTATAGATATCTTATCAATATTTGTATTTTTTACTATTGTTAATGTCTTGTCATGTTGCAAATTTGATTTTAAATAATATTTTGACATTTAATTTAGTTTCTTTATTCATGCTGAGTTTAGTCAAATTTGCCAGAACGTCCCGGACTTCCCAAACTTGACTACTTCCTTTAACGTGACGATAGTGCATTGTTATATGTGCGATTAGTTTGCTTGGGAAACAGATTAACTTGCTCATGTAGTAATGTACACCCTATATGGTGGATTGTGTTCTTTTATTTAATAATTTTCATTTTAGTAAGCGTTGTTTCCACATAGCGATTTTGATAATTTAATTTGACTTTATATTGTCCTTGTCCCAATTTTGGTTTGTTTAGTTTGCAAGGTTTTACATTTTAATTTTATAGTTATTATTTCCATACACCCCTACCAACAATTTGTTTATTACCAAACTGCCTCAATAACCAGTATGTGAATCCCTAGCGACCCTGTATCCTGGTTGGTTCAGTATAAATAAGTAACACCCCGTTCTTAACATTAATCACCCATTACAAACCCCAATGTACTTGAATAAACTAATGAAAGCATATACTGTACTATCAAGAGCAGTGGATGTTGGTGTATCGCTGAAAAGGGAGGGAATTGAGTGGAAGCTACCTATACTGCTGTTTACGGATGATACAGTTCTGATGAGTGATAATGAATGGGAGTTGCAGGGTCTGGTAAATGAGTTTGGAACAGTGTGCGAAAAACGGAATTTGAAGGTAAATGCGGGGAAGAGCAAGGTTATGGTCTTTGAAAGGGGTGAAGGCACAGAGTGTGAGGTGAAGCTGAATGGTCAGGCTATGGAGATCGTCACCTCTTTTAAGTATCTGGGCAGTGTGTTGAGTAAAGATGGGACTATGGATGAAGAAGTTCGGGAGAGGGTACAACAGGGGAAGAGGGGTGTAGGAATGCTAAAAGCAGTAACAAGATATAGGGTGGTCAGTATGGAAGTGAAGAAGTCCTTGCATGACAGTGTGGTAATCCCGACACTGACTTACGGAAGCGAAGCATGGACGTTCGTTGAGAGACTCAGACCAAGAGTGAGAGCAGTGGAAATGAATTACTTCAAGGAGTGCGTGCGGAGTTACATGGAGGGATAGACAGACTAATGAGGAAGTAAGAAGGAGGTGTGGTGTGGAGGTAGATGTGCTGGAAAGTGTGAAAAGGAACAACTTGAGATGGTTCGGCCATATGGAACGTATGGAAAGCTAGAGAATGACTAAGAGGGTGTACGAGAGCGAGGTGGAGGGACAGAGAGGGAGAGGTAGACCGAATGAGAGGTGAAAGGATGGAGTGAGGAAGTACATGAACGAAGGCGGTGCTGGTTGGGGGGAGGGGCGTCGACTGACTGGGGACAGAGGTGCATGGGGGCGGTTCGTTCGTGGCCACCCCTTCGGGGATCATGGCGTCAGGCAATAGATAGATAGAAGTATATAGTCTCCCCCGGGATTCAAATTCGGGACACCACACCCAGAACATAAGGATCTAAACCATTACACCACCATCAGTATGCCAGGTCCAAAGCGGTCTTGAGTGTATTGGTGTGATTGTCCATAGTGGTAGAGGAGATTAGGTTTGCTAGATAAACATACAAAAACCTGCAATCAAGCTAAGGTTATCGATTCTCCTCATCATTGCTCCCAAGTAGACATTTTAATCAATGAATAATAATAATAAAAAAAAAATAAAAAAAATTGGTAGCCCTATAATTACATACAAAGAGGGCCTCGGAGTCGGACGGATCCTAAATTGAGTGGTCAATCCTGTAAATCCTTCAGTTAACTGGCTAGGGGTGTCCCTCTTACAGGGAATAAGTCCGCTAGGGGGCCTTCTGTGTTCTGGGGGCCACCCTCATCAAGGGGAGTAAGGCATCCAGCAATAGATAGATAGCCCTATAATTGAACATAAAATCAGAAAAAGGCCCTCTCAATTATCGACCTTAAAATGTTCCTGGCCATTATCATTAACTCACTGTACTAAAACAACCTTGACACAACACCTCAATCGTCTGTTTCCGAGTCCCTGGTGGCCAATATCCCGTGCTGGTCCAGTATGGCCAGGTCCGGTTCAGTCTTGAGGGTGATGGTGTGGTGGTGGTCCACCTGGTGGTGATGGTGGTCCATGGTGGAAGAGGAAGAAGAGGTCAGGGTTTCCAGCTCCTCCCCACTCAGTACTTCCCCCCCGTTCATAGACACACCGGATGAGTTGCTGATCAGGATGCTCTTCTCACCCTGCAAGAGTCAAGATGAGTTAGAACATAAGAAAATGGGAGTCTGCAGAAAGCCGATTGTCCCACGCAAGGCAGATCCCTCTCACACCCAACCCTAATTACAAGCACAAATTACAAGTTGTATGTATGTAGGCTACAGGACAGAATAACAAATATTGAGCTGAGGAGACGTTTAGGTATAAAGAGTATTAGCGAGGTGATGCGTACAAGTAGACTGGGATGGTATGGACATGTGGAGAGAATGGATGAACAAAATTGGGTGAAAAAATGCAGGCCTGTGATTGTGGAGGGAGCTGCACCAAGGGGTTGGACCGAGGAAGACCTGGGATCGGACTATACGTGCCGATCTCAAATTCAAGAACTTGACAAGTGAAGCAGCCCTTAACAGGGTTGCCTGGAACGCCGCCGTTAGGAAAAGAGACTGAAACTGCACGTATGTGTGGAACACTCAGTCTTAAAATTTTATGTATGTATTTTTTATGTACTCAGGCCCATTCCTCACTTTTCCTTTTTTTTCTGGGGGGTGGCCGACTCAAGACAGAGCCCGAATAGGGACAACACAACAGATAACACTGAACACACAAAAACAAAATACAAATTGACACACATCTAGGTCACCCAGAAAAGACCCAGAGACCAGGGTCACCAAGGTCCCTCCAGCACTCCCCTGGTCCCCTGTATTTGATAGCATATAAGATTCCCTTTGTAGAAGATACACTAATAAAATTCCAAGAATTTTGCTACAGCCAATGGGTCTGGTGTATTAAAGAAGTATCTGAAATCCCACCTCCCTACAGGTGAGGTTTAAGAAAATGGAGCAGGATTTAGTTTGTTTATTTTGCAAGTTTTACATTATAATTTGGGCTGCACCCTCTATTAAAATGTAAAACTTGCAAACTAAACAAACCAAAATTGGGACAAGGACAATATAAACTCAAATTAAATTATCAAAATCGCTATGTGGAAACAACGTTTACTAAAATGAAAATTATTAAATAAAAGAACACAATCCACCACATAGGGTGTACATTACTACATGAGCAAGTTAATCTGTTTCCCAAGCAAACTAATCGCACATATAACAACGCACTATCGTCACGTTAAAGGAAGTAGTCAAGTTTGGGAAGTCCGGGACGTTCTGGCAAATTTTACTAAACTCTGCATGAATAAAGAAACTATATGTTAAGTGTAAAAATATTATTTAAAATCAAATTTGCAACATGACAAGACATTAAAATAGTACAAAATACAAATATTGATAAGATATATATACTATTACAAAATAATATATAAAATACAGTACAGCACTCACTAACGATAGTGCTATCGGGTAGGTAGGTAGGGAAATGCAATCTGGAGAAGAGTTATCAAGTGGATAAGGGTTTGCTAACAAAGTTAATGACAAATATCAATAAAAACCTAACACCAAGACCTTTAAAATTGAGGCAGTCTGCCAAACGAATGACTATTCACCCCCAGTGCAAAAACAAAAACCCCCTTGGTGGTTAGGACCTCTACCCATGTGTTAGAGGATTATAAGAATATGACCTACAGTCAACGCTCGGCTATCGGATCAATTTGGTGCAATAGCCGAATTGAAGAACTTATGGGGATACGTAGTGTCCACTGCGTGTCGTAGGGTGCGACTAAAAGGGGAATGATGCTAGTCTGGGCTACAGTTAATTCTATTAGGTCCACTTCAGCCTCATGATAGCTCCGGGACACCAGACCGCCAAATCTAGTCTTTGGAATGGCTGCTCTTGCCCAGAGGAGCTGCCTTGGGGCATTTGGGGTGGTTCTATACTTGCATGGAACTAGAGACTTATTACATGTAACTTTACCCTCTATCTATCATGTTTGTGTCCGTCTGTCTATCTCTCTCTCTCTTACGGTATGTATGTATGTGTGTGTGTATATAATTATATATTGTAGGCTACTGTATGTATATGTATATGCTCATGTACGTGTATGTATTGGGGGGTGGGAGAGATGTGGATGGTTAGATGGATAAAGATGGGTAAATAGATCAACAGATAGACACTATTTTAGTCATTATTATGAGATATACAAAGTAAAAGTTATACATTAGATTTGCCTTTATGCCCATGAAAGTGATTACATTACCAAAACAATGTGACTTCATTCAAATGTTTCCGTATTCCTTGTCACACTCGATCCAGTCCCAAAACAATATTGCCTTGACTTGACACCAGAAGCAAGGCATGGGTGAGGTGCACTACCTAATGTAACTTAACTTCTCAATAACTATCTACAAAAGACTTATATATCAGACTCACTGAGGGTTGTGAGAGAATCTGCTCCTCAGACAGAATAATCTCCTGAGTGTCCTGCAGCTGGGAGATCTGGTCCGAGGTAGCACTCAGGATACGAAGCTCACAGGTTGGCGACTGTGTGATTACCTGGGATACAGAAGAGAAATTAACGTTATATGGCCATTTTGATAGTAACATTAGGTTTAATAATTCAAATTGGCATGAAGATTGGTAGAAGCATTATGCAGCTGCACTATGTTCATAATAAAACAATGAAAGTGGAGGGAAGGCAGTCAATAAGTAGGCCAAGAAAGATATGAGACAAGATTAAGGATAGGAAAAGGTGGGCAAGCGGTACTAGTTAAATTTAGATTAATATCGGTGGTAGCGGTACCGTATACTTAAATTAAAGTACCGCTAGTATCGATAGCGGTACTTTTTTTTCATTAACCTTGACGCGTGACCTATAATCATGACATACGTATACAATAAAATTAATGCCGGTACTTTTGCTATTTATATCGCATACACAATACTGTACCAGGAAAACATACGATACATCAGTGCTGGTACTACAATTTGTGCTCTAACCCAATTGCAAATGAACGGTATAACAAAGAAAGTATTTGTAGGATAGCTCAAATAAATTTATATGTGACAAAGTCGGACTGAATGAATAGGAGTTTACCCGAGTAGCGTATAATTATTTTCTAGTTATTTTGGGTGTATCGTAACCTTAAAATAAGTATTGTATGTATGTATGTGTGTATGTACAGTATATACATACATTAGTATGTATGTACAGTATATACATTCATTAGTATGTATGTATGTATGTATATACAGTATACCCCATAGCTGGGGGTGGCTGACTTGAGACAGAGCCCTAGATAAATAATTTACACAGTTAATTATTTATTTTCAAGGAGACAGGAATAAACTTTGAGATGCAGTATAAACTTGGCTGACTGTATGCATATTAAACAAGAAGAGAAGTGTGCAGAGGATAAAAAATGAAAGGAAAAAGGAAAAGATAAGATAGGAAACTGAGTGAGGTATGAAAGAGCACACACAAAAGAAAATATCAGCTAAGATTAACATTACGGTACCGAGATTTAAGTTTGAGTCTAAGATGAGTAAGAAAGAGAAATAATAATGCAAAAACTAACCTTAACATCACTAAGGTCCAAGTTAGAGTTATGCAAGGAGTCAAAGTCAAAAGATATGTCCTCCGTCACTCCCGGATCCTTGCGCACCGATGACGTGTGTCCTATTTGGGGGGCCTAGAAGAGAATTGTATCACATTAATACATAAGCTGCTTGCCCTTAAAAGCCACCAAGAACTTTAATACATAACATCATAAACTAGCTGAGGTGTCCGTAACCTGAGCATGTTAACCCCTGCACCCCGAGGAATGCCCTGGAATGTTTAGGCCCTTTTTGTGATTTTGATAAGTTCTTTGGTCTATATATTGTGCTGTCCCTGTTTTGGTTTGTTTATTTTGCAAGTTTTACATTATAATTTATGTTTTGAGTGGCATCTGAAGGGGAAGAGACTCCCTCAAACAGCTTTAGCGTAAGTCTGCTCAAAGTCGAGGGAGGCATTCCATGAAACTCTCTCTACTCAATCTACCAAGATTGGAAGCCAAAGCGTCACATTTTTCCCTTGCCCCTCAACTTTATCTTCATAATTGCTGAGGGGCACAGGGCCCTGGGTGGGGCTTTGGTTTCCCGGGCGTTTCCGCACCCTCCTCAGCTCCCCGCCATGGAGTGGCTTCGGTCACCCAGGCTTTATTGTGGTCGGCAGGGAGGGTTCTGTGGGGGCGCTCGGTTATGGCCTTGGAATTGCTCGGGGCCTTGGGGCTGTTCGGCCAGGCAGCTTGGGGAACAACAACAACAACAACAACTCTCTCTTGATATTTACCCTAACCATACATCCACTGTAGCCTGTAATTTAGAAGAAATAGGCCTTTGGCCGGGATATTTTTCTATCAATTAATGTACACATTTAACTTGAAGGGGGTCTGGGTGAGCACTTTTTAGTTTGAAGGAAGTATGGGTATGCATTTTTTGTTAGCCTTGGAGACAAACTAAAATATATCGGGGCTGTTCGGCCAGGCAGCCAAGGGAACGACTACTACTAAAATATATTGCTCGAAAATGGTCAAATCAAGCAAAATCCTCAATAAAAATTAAACATAATATCGTAATAACCCACAAGTGTTATGTCTATTTACAGATAATAATGATTGGCTAATGACTAATTAATTACTTTACTTTAATGACCCAAGGGCCAAGGACCACTTCATATTTCAAAATGGTGGTCAACTGGAGGTGGGGTTGAATGAACCTACAGGCCCTGTCCAAGGGCGGAGAATTCTTAATGGGGTAGGTTTGAAATCTTGTTGTAAGAGTATTCTTTTTTGAGAGTTTCTGTCAAATGCCTTCCTGAGAGCAATGGAATCACATTAGGCATTTCTGATCACCACCTGAATAACTGAAATACATTTACTAGCTATGGAATCATTTATTTTGATATGTTGTTTTGACTTGATATTGTCTTTGTCCCAGTTTTGGTTTGACTTCGTTTGCAAGTTTTACATTTTAATTAAATACTGTACAGTACCTTAATTTGTATAAATTAACAGCAAACTTTGAGTTACGGTGCAGTTTCTAACGGCATACACTCCCTTGGTTTACATGGCTAGGGCGTGCCCTTGTTACAGGGACTCTACTGAACATTTGCCATTAATCGCTAGACCTCAGTGTCCAAACTCTAGACGTCTACCAATGGCATGATGTGGGATCGAACTGCTGATCCTTTGATCAGCAGTCAGACGCGCTACCGACCATGCCACGGCCCGCAGCATAAACTGTCAAAATAAATATACAGGAAAATAATGATGTACCCTGGTGGATTTGGGCGTCGTGACCATTCCTCTGATACGTCTCTTCCAAGCTGACCGACACTTGGAGTCCATGTTCTGACAGATCTTGTGCCAAATTTTGGACGTCAGGTTAAACTTGTACTGCAGGTGGCACCGGATACCGAAGATCATCAGAGGGTCCAGTTGACGCTTGTTCCATCGACCTGAGGAGGGAATGACCAATGAACAGATCTATCTATCTATCTATTGCTGGACGCCTTACTCCCCTTAATGAGGGTGGCCATACACAGAACAGATGAACAGAAGTGATCATAAAAATAGTGTTACTGGTCTGCTGAACTATCCCTGCAGCTGATATGGTGGACTCCCTCTAGACACACTAGCGAAGGGCCTACTGGGGTGCTGGCAGGCCTCTGATCTAGTAGGGTCAAAACTACCAATCTTACAGTACGTACTTTTCTGCCATGTGCTGTAAATCAAAGCATTTAAACTACAACAGAGAGGTTAGATATTGAACATTAATAAACACACATTCTAGTGTAAAACCAAATAAACTTGACTCACTTCTGCCAGAGAGGTTAGATGTGGCAAGCTCCTCCTTGGTGAAGAGATAGTCCAGCAGAGTGAGGGCCATCTTCTCAGCTGTGATGCAGGTCGAGTTGATGTGTAACAAGTTCCTGGCAGATAGACAGTCTTACTACGGTATCTATTTGTATCACCTCTTGACTAAGAAAGGTATTTTCTAACCAGATTAACTTGCTCATGTAGTAAAGTACACCCTATGTGGTGGATTGTGTTCTTTCATTTCATACATTTTATTTTAGTAAGCGTTGTTTCCACATAGCGATTTTGATATGTTGTTTTGACTTTATATTGTCTTTGTCCCAATTTTGGTTTGACTTTGTTTGCAAGTTTTACATTTTAACTTAATCAAATTGTCTAATGTTAGCAAAAAATAACAAGAGCACCGCAAACGGGTGCATAATACGGCCGTGAGCAAGACCTGTCGCATTATATTTTAGCTACCATATATCCTTTCTAAGCTTCATAAAATTGTTTAAATGCAGCTGAAATATAATACAAAAAGACGTAGCTGGTACTGTAAGGGTTAATAAATCTATCTATTCCACCTTGAACCTACTGTGGTGTGATGGGACAGCGAACCCTGAGTGTGGGGTGTGTGGGGTCCCCAAGCCAGGACCCGTGGGGGAACTCCTCCTCTGAGTTCAGTGATATAATGTTCATGTGGTGGCTGCTGTCAGAGTCCTGTACGATGATTGGAGCGCTACCCATTTCAATTGCCATCTCCATTGGACTGAAAACAAAAACAATAACGGTTATAATTGCCTAGTTTTGAATATGACATAAATGATCTTAAGTGATGTTTATATCCATTTTATTTACATTTACAAATTTATATTTACTTTCATTTGTTTGGTAACCTTAATGATATACTGTACAGAAGCTAGTGTTTATTGTTTACCCTGAATGGATGATGAAATCATAAATAATTATGAATGCACCTGCATCAAAATAGAGCCAAGATTCAAGTAAACAATAACATGCCCACATATCTTTGCCATCACCAATTGAAGTAAAATTAATGAAGTACTGTATAACTACTCTCAGCCAGCTATGTAAGAGTCTCTTCAGACTCAGTGGTCTGGGTAAACTACAGTATTTCATTAGCTACCGTACCGGTACTACTACTACAACTAGTCTCACAAATTGGTAAATTAATGAATAAGGTATTTGTATGTATGTATTTACTCAGGCCCATTCCCGACTTTTCCTATTTTTATTTTCTGGGAATGGCCGACTCAAGACAGAGCCCGAATAGGGACAACACAACAGAAAACAATGAACACACAAAAACAAAATACAAATTCACACACATCTAGGTCACCCAGGAGAAGACCCAGAGACCAGGGTCACCAAGGTCCCTAGTAAGGTACCGGTACTCACACATTCTGGTCAGGTTGTTTCCCCGCTTGCCTCTCGAGCGTATCAAGCTTGGAGGAGATCCTGTTACAAGTCTGCACCAACACCGACACCTTGGTCTCCAGCGAGGTCAGCCGAGTGTTCATACAGGTGCGGATCTCAGACACCTGCGGCACATAGAGTAAAAGTATTAGGATGGATTGGCCAACTTATAGGCCTATGTGGTAGGTCAATTAGTACACTATATCCATAAAATTAACTGTAGTCTGTTGATGGTAAACTGAATTCCTTGGCAACTGATTTCTCAATACTTAATGGAAAAATATGAAACTACTGCACAGTACTATGTCTCTGCGTTGTATTAATGCCAAGTTTTCATAATTTACAACTTATTTGATTAAATCTACATAATAGCTGAGTAACCAAGCTAGTAACATGGCAATTTACCCTCAGCTGGAGCCAGACCTATGAGAGTTCCGTATGTAGCTCAGTGGTCTGGTTAATCTGCTCTGCATAACTAACTAACCCTCAGCTGGAAAAAATAGACAATAGTCACCACTGTGCAATTACAGTAATATAAAACCTGGTTGTCTTGACTAGAGTGACATTTTCCAAACTAGGCCACCTGATCCTGGCACGTCTAATTGGTAGCCCTACCAGGCGAGTACACAAGCTGATTTATGCTATCATGGATGTACAGTAGTTCCTCGAGACTGCTCAAGTAGAATCACCCAATGGACAACTGTAGATCTATAAACTTAAAGGGGGTAGGGGGTATTTTTTGGTCTATTGATTTATTAATTCTTTTTTTTTTTACTTTCTGGGCTACACCTCCATCAAGATTTTAAAATTTCAGATTAAAAAATGCTCCCTAAATCACCCTTCAAGATATATTTGTACATTTTTCGGTAAAAATACCAGTTCATCTTATAATTCAGCCTTGCTATCGCTCGCCAGCAAAAAATTGTCACCTAAATGGCACGACAACAAAATGGAGCGAAGGGTGTTGAAATCGCCAAACTAATGGGCCAAATGTCTTAAAATATAAAAACTAATGGGGCTAAACACGAGGGAGAAACGACTATGGTGGGGCAGCAGCATACCGTACCTCTGTGACCAAGTGATGTAGAAGGTCCTGGGTGGTGAGGCGGACATGTTTGACTCGAGGCAGGGCGGTCAATGGGTCACACTCGTCCTCGCTCTCCTCACCCATCACGCTCAACTTACGCTCCAGCCTGACGCAACCAACACTGAAAGAGAAGCTTGCGGTAAGATCCTATGTAGCGGGGAGAACTCTTTTTTTTTTCAGATGCCCATTTACTAAGAAACACTGAACAATTTATTTAACCTACTAACCTAGTACAGTATACTGTATTAGTGGACTATTTATGAATGTAAAATGTAAAACTATATTGTAACATTACCAAATTATTGAGATATAAGTACAGGTCTCCCCGCTACAAAGAATTATACCAAGCTTGCTATTACAATGAAGAATATGACAATATTCAAGTTCTATTTCCGGCCTGGAAATAGACAAACAGAATATTATCTTACACCACCTCCATAACCTTGAATTGAAATGTTTGCTTGAAAATGTATCTTATGTAATTGTGTTGACCTATTTACAGAAAAAAAAGGAAAAGTGGGGAATGGGTCTGAGTAAATAAGCTACAGTACGTACATACATACATTTACAGATGAAAAAATGCCATGAGATCTAATTGTTTATGGGACTTATTCCAACTGGAAAAAATATGAAATATCCAGCATGGTGTGTGAGACATTTTAATTTTGGTAAGATTAGGAGTAGTGGGCGTACCACTACCAACATACAGCATAACTCATCTATAAAACATTAACCTAACCAAACAACCTAACCTAACCTAACCTAATTCTGTTTGATTACTAGGTTAGGTTAGGTTAGGTTAATGTTTTATAGATGATTTATGTTGTATGTCGGTAGTGGTACGCCCACTACTCCTAATCTTACCTTAATTTGCTCTACTTATTTTATTTTATATTTTTTAGCATTAGACCAACCTAAAATCCTAACTTAAAGATT
>JAGKTK010000460.1:44336-112147 GCA_018397895.1 Paralithodes camtschaticus | reverse complement strand
CCGCACACTAACTCACCACCAACCGCACACTAACTCACCACCAACCGCACACTAACTCACCACCAACCACCTTCGTAAACTTAAGGGGAGGTTATTCGTTTGTTCCCTTAGACCTCCAACAAGCTTAAAATTACACCCCCTAGACCCCCTTTCAAGATGTATTTGTACATTTTTCGGTAGAAAAATTTCCTGGCCAAAGGCCGGTTCCTCTTAAATTACAGGCTCGCTATCGCTCGCCAGGAAAAGATTGACACCCAAATGGCACGAAAGGTCTTACAATGTACATAAATGGGTCAAACATTCTTAAAATCGCCTAACTAATGGAGCGAACATCTTAAAATCTCTAAAACAATGGGGCTAATTAGCATGAGGGAGAAAGGGGTCTAGACAAAAATCCCCCAAGTGGGAATCTCCCCTTAATATTTCAGATGCAGTATTATTCGTTGCACGGTCGGCCACTCCACTTTCATTGTTCCGGTAAATGCTGTGCAACCTAGTACTAGATTTTCATTAACCCTTTGAATACCAGCGACGTGTATCATATTGTGTTCTAGCTATATTTAGACGATAGAATGCAGCTTAGGAAGGATCCTTGGTAGTTAACAGGGTTACTGAGATAGTCTGAAGCCATATTATTGCTAGAGGTCCTTCCTAAGCTAAATAAAATCGTCAAATAGTTGCCATAATATGATGGAAAGGACGTCCCTGGTACTGAATGGGTTAACCCACACTGTAACTGTGACGTAATGTTAATTGTATTCTGGCAATTATTAGACGATTATATTTAGTTAAGAAAGGATGTTAACTAATTAAAGGGCTATAGGCTATCTCAATGTATCCTTATAGATACCTAACATCATGGCTAAGCTTCATAAAATCTTCTAAATGTAGGTGAAATAAAGTAAAACAAACGTCACCGGTACAGAAGGAGTTAAGGGGAGGTTTTTAGTTTGTTCCCTGTATTTCCATCAAGCTTACGATTACACCCCCTAGACCCCCTTTCTAGATAAATTTGTACATTTTTCGGTAGAAAAATTTCCCGGCCGAAGGCCGGTGTTGATTTTCGGTGTGAGCATCCTAGGTTCGAATCCCCGGACTGCCACATGTGTTTGTTAATTTCATTAATCGAGTTTAGGAGTAAAGTTGGTTGGTGGAGAGAACATAATAATTACAGGCTCGCTATCGCTCGCCAGGAAAAAATAGACACCTAATTGGCACGAAAGGTCTTAAAATTGACAGAAATAGGGCGAAAGTTCTTAAGATCTCAAAAGCAATGAGGCTAAACATGAGGGAGAAAGGGATCCAGAAAACAATCTCTCAAGGGGAAATCTCCCCTTAAGGCTACTGTATTCCACATAAATATATTTGACTCTACGCTACACCACCTCAGTTTGACGTATAAGAACATTACTGAAAATAATAGAGGATGGCCAGTATTAAGTTGCCGAATTGTTTACATCTGGAGATAGAAAGTTTCTCGGGAAAGGTACATTTATCCATGACAATAACAGTACACATGGCCATATAATAACTATCGAAAACCCTATGCAATATTACGATTTATAAACGATTTGTCTCTTAATTATAAGGTTAACCATTTGTGTACCGGTGACTTCTTGTTTATTTAATTTCAGCTACATTTAGACGATTTTATGAAGCTGAAGAATAACTATATTAGAGATAATTTGTTATAAGCTTAGTTAATTTGTTGTGAGCTTAGTTAATTTGTATTTTCTCAATATGAACACGAACAATACAAAATACAAGGAGAAAGGTGAGAGGGTAATACGATATTCAAGCACTACTGAACACTACCTTATGGTCCACTCTGACTCTTCGACCTAAATAAAGTTAATCACGAATTGCATACACCAGTTCAAGCATTAACAAGGAGATTCGTTTCAGGCCGGAGCAGGTTCTAAATTCATTTGTACCCAAGGGACTGGAGATCTCGAAAAGAGGGTCCAGTCCTGACGTTACTCTTGACTTGCAGTGTGTGGCTGGCTTAATAATCCAGAAAGGATGCTAACCTCTGAATCTCTATATTAACTAACTTACATTTGTACCCTAGCTTGCACAACTGCCCCCATCTCGGTTGCAAAAGAAAAGATAAACTCGGTCGCCGAGGCAATGCAAACGGTACACGGAATAAGCAATATGGTGGCGATTTAGGAGAATGGTAAATTTAGTAGGCTCACGGCATTTGGTTTCAACATTTTCGGCGGAGAGAGAGAGAGAGAGAGAGAGAGAGAGAGAGAGAGAGACTTAAGTGGACATACATAACGGTACGGAAGATTTGTTTGCATTATTCGCGTGAACAAGAAAACGAACCGTCTAACTACTACTAGAATCCCCACAAATAAAGCCATGCCAAGAGGCTAGTATAAATTACCTAAGTCCAAAGGTGCTTGTATTTCATTACGAAGGTACACTCACGAAATAATGGATTAAGGTGAGAGACCGATATTCACAATGATGGTATAATAAAAAGGGACATTCATAAAGAACGTGAACAGAAGGAGGAACATAAAACTAAAAAAGGTAGATGTAATTACCTTTGTTCTGATGTCCGGAGAAGAAAACCAGAACCATAAATATGAACCTGAAATAAAAGAAAACAAAATGCAGAATTAGATTACAGACGAAGACGTGTATGTGTAGTGTGTACGTGTGTGTGTGTGTGTTTAAGATTATGATGTTTTCTTGTGATACAGAGGGTAAGTGTTCAGAGTTCAGACGTGCTTCAACACCTCCATTTAACCCTTTGAGTGCCAGCAATGTGCGTTATATTTTATTTTACCTATATTTAGAAGACATTATGCAGCTTAGGAGGGATCTGTGGCAGTTAAAGGGGTTGGTTGGAATAGTTCGAGGCCTTATTATTGCTACAGGTCCGTCCTAATCTGAATAAAATCGTCTAATAGTTCCCAGAATATAATGAAAAGGACGTCACCGGTACTGTATGGGTTAAACACAATAATTTATATATACACTCATATATATACACTCATATATACACACTCCCATACACATGCATGTTTGCACAATCGAAATAGGTATGGAAAATAATTATTTTTAAGAAGTTCAAATTTGTCGTAATTACATATATTTAATGTTGGATTTTAATTTTCTCCAGTTTATTGACGAACCTGGGTCTGATATGTTTAACACCTTCTGTACCGCCCCTTTCCTTTTAACTTTATTCTTGATACTATTAGACGATTATATTTAGTTTAGAAAGAAGTACCAGGCTTCAAACTATCTCACTGAATCCTTTTTACTACCACAGATCCTTCTTAAACTACACAAAATCGTCTATATATAGCTATAATAAAATATAAAAAGACGTCGCCGGTAAGGAAGGGGTTAACATAAACATTGGAGGTTTTTAGTTGTCCTTCCTATGTACAGTCGCGCTAATAAGTGATGACTCTTCACCACGGTTGTTTTGATCAATAGTTGGTATCAGCAATATCTAAGCTTGATTTCTTCATATCGAGTGAAATACACAAACATGTTCCTACACTTACCCACCCTATTGAACATCTGACAGACATCAATACAGCACAGAGCAAGCCAAACGTAATGACATCTGGGACGTGACTTATTAGCGCGCCATACAGTACCGTCAGGAGCATAAAAGGCGACTAACCCAGTTGAATCAGTGTCAAACGAAGGCAATATAATAATTTAGTATAGCGCAGATGCTTTAGAACTTTACTTTAAACCTTAAAGATTTGAATTGGAATAACCTTATGTGTCGAGAACTGTACAGTATATTACGGTTATAGAAATAAGTGCACTTGTCTAGGAAGATGGCAAAACCATATCACTTTATGAGACCTCATTGGCAAGACCAATAAGAAGACATTCATAATAAGTCTTAAATATGCCCGTCAAAATATGAAAAATGATGTTGCAGAACAATGGAATACAAAGTGTGTTTATATAATACTGTACATAGAAGTCAAGCTTAAGTCCCGAAATCACATTATAACGTGAAATGAGTCGTGTCATTTCATAGCGCTTCTAAATCTTTTAAGGACATAGTTTTTCAGAAGCTTACAATTTCTGCATCCAAGTACCCACAGTTTAGTGAATGACAAGATATCTCATTAAGCACCGCATACAAGAGATGTTTTAGCAACAGAGATCCACTGGTATTTAGCCTCTCTTTACAATAAGATGTATCCATACGCGTGATAAACATACGGCAATACTGGTATATAGTTTAGTCTTCCGATATAAATCCTATATGATCAAAAGCGTATCACCCCGTTTGCTAATTATGGCACCAAAATGACTTCCACAATTAACCCTTTCTGTACCAAGCTACTGGTTCTAATATATTCTGGCTAAGATCACACGATTTTCTTCAACTGTAGACTAATCACTAGATATTAATAGAGTATAAACGATCACTAGCTTCGTGTCGCCCACATAATCTACCTAAACTGCATATCATCATCTAACCATGACTAAAACAAAATAAAAGAGAAGTCACCAGCCCAGAAAGTTTTACAGACGGCTGCGCTCTCCTACTACAGGCTATCTACTGCATACATCCCATACCAGCTGGATAAGTCAATCACACTAGTTTGTGAAATAAATTTTTGCTGTACTACATACAGTTCGTGTACACTAAAGCCCCGTCTACACGATCGAGCAGTGTCCGGCGGGCTGTGCCCCTTCACTGGGCAAAGTCTGTTAAACACGCTTGCGGCGTTGTCCACACGGCAGCAGGGCAGTGATTGGCCAGTCAAAGTCTGCCAGTGGTCAGAGTAGGAGCTCGGCCAGGCTGGGTCAGTGGGTCCGGTATGATCACCATGGTCCCCAACAACAATAATCACAGGACAGTTATATAACCTATATATCCAAGCAGATGCCAATAGGAGGGAGTGTATGTCGGCAGAAGCTCGACTGGAGGCAATACCTCATGTTTGTTTCAAATGGATGCAGCTACACTTATTTGCAGTATACTAAAAGATTATCCAAGCATAGTTTGTCTCGCATTATTCCTGAAATTTGTCGAGCAATATACGAAGTACTCAATCAAGAGTGCTTGCAGGTGAGATTTATAGTGAGAAGATCCAATCTAAGTTTACATAAAATTAATTAAATAATGCAATTGCGATGGTATATTTGAAATCGTCTCGTCGTTGCAATTCCAACAGTACATGGATTTTTAAATTTTGATTTTTTTTTTAGGCCCAATAGGCCTATTTTATAGTTTAAAAAACCCATAAACGAGTTATCTATATATGGATATTGTTCAAATTTATACCACAAGTACAATTTGACACGCTGAATCGACTGGCGCAAACATAATTGAAATTGTACAATTAGTTAAGGATTTCGAATTTGACTTGGCCTGCCAGAACGGCCCAAATGACAATTGTTTTTACTTTAAAAGTCCTCTGTAGCCCAAACTATACGTCCTAGGGAATTCTACCTGGTGCCATTCGATTTCTCTCGACCGACAACTTCCATACATGGTAATAGATTTCATTTTCGACAAGCCATTCGGCCAGAATAACAAATATTTGTTTCCAAAATCCAATTTAGCCCATGAAATTTTCTGCACTTGGCGGGTGAATTTCGATTTTTTAGGGGTATATCTGGATTCGTCACGTTGGTGCAATTCCAAAGGTATATGGATTTTAAAATTTTGATTTTTTTTTAGGCCCAATAGGCCTATTTTAAAGTTTAAAAAACCCATAAACGAGTTATCTATATATGGATATTGTTCAAATTTATACCACAAGTACACTTTGACACGCTGAACCGAATGGCGTAAACATAATTGAAATTGTACAATTAGTTTAGGATTTCGAATTGGACTTGGCCTCCCAGAACGGCCCAAATTACCAGTTTTTGGACTTTAAAAGTCCTCTGTAGCCCAAAGTATAAGTCCGAGGGAATTCTATTTGGTGCCATTCGATTTTTGTCGACGAGCAGCTTCTATACATGGTCGTAGATTGCAATTTCGCCCAGCCATTCGGCCAGAATAAAACAAACAAAAATCCAAAATCCCTGGAAATTTTTTGCACTTGGCGGGCGACTTTCGAATTTCTAGTTTTCATGGGTATAGCCTATATGGATTTGATTCGTCATTACGATTCCAACAGTATATAACTTTTTGATTTTTAACCAATTTTTAGGCCCAATAGGCCTATTTTAAAGATTAAAAACTTCATAGACGAGTTACCTAGGTATGGATTTTGTTCAAATTTGTACCTAAAGTTCACTTTGACACGCTGAATCGAATGGCGCAAACAGAATTGAAATCGGACTATTAGTTTAGGATTTCGATTTTGACTGGGCCTTCCTGGAGGGCCCAGGGGACTGTTTTTGGACTTTAAAAGTCCTCTGTAGCCTAAACTATACGTCCTAGGGAATTCTACTTGGTGCCATTCGATTTTTCTCGCCGAGCTGCTTCTATACATCCCTGGCATCCTTTCCAAACTATACGTCCTAGGGAATTCTACTTGGTGCCATTCGGGTTTTCTCGCCGAGCTGCTTCTATACATGGTCTTATATTTCATTTTCGCCCAGCCATTCGCCCAGACTCAAAAATATTTGGGTCCAAAATCCCTGCGTTTAAAAATTAAGCCCAGGCAAATTTTTGCACTTGGCGGGCGACTTCTGAATTTCGATTTTTCATGGGTATATATGGATTTGTCTCGTCATTACGAGTCCGAATTGAAATCGGACCATTAGTTTAGAATTTCGAATTTGACTTGGCCTCCCAGAACAGCCCAAATTAACAATTTTTTTGGACTATAAAAAGTCCTCTGTAGCCCGAACTATAAGTCCTAGGGAATTCTACCTGGTGTCATTCGATTTCTCTCGACCGACAGCTTCCAAACATGGTCGTAGATTTCATTTTCGACCAGCCATTCTCCCATAATCGAAAACATTTGTTAAAAAATGCCTGGGTTTAATTAAGCCCAGGCAAATTGATGATTTTAGTATGATTTTGACTATTCAAGATTATGGTATATTTGGAAGTCTCGTCGTTGCGATTCCAACGTTTTTTTTAAGATAAATATATTTCATCATACTTATAGGAATAATCTTAAAATATTCATAATATTGCTAATAATAACTTATCAATATAAATAGGGACGCTCCCCATACTTTATTCTGAAGCTAACATTAAAGTCATACCATCAGTGACATTTAATAAGTGATTGCACACATTACATCCCGTTTACCTTCCACCAAATTTTCCTGATTGATACCCGCGAATAGGATAAAATATATATATATTTATTAACCCCTTCTGTACGGGCGAAGCTCTTTTGTATTTGTTTTGAGCTACATTTAGACGATTGCATTAAGATTAAAAGGATATATGATAGCTAAAGAGATTAATTGAGATCGTCTGAAGCCTTTTAATGGGTAGACGTCCTTCCTAAGCCGTGTAAAGACTTATTATAATTGCCAGAATATAATAAAATGGATGTTACCGGTATTGAATGGGTTAAAGATCAAGCTACACATTTATCTCCCTCCTTCCACGGGCCCCTTTATCCCCATTCCCCCCGGCAAACTGCCGGGCAGTTCGACTTGGCCTTCCTGGAGGGCCCAAATGACCAAATGACCGCCGGCAAAATGCCTGGTGATTTCGCTCAACTGCGTGCACGGGCATATCCCTAGTTTGCCCGCTGAATTTGCCCCATATCGAACATTTCCCTTGTGCCCGACGGGCAGTGCTCGATCGTGTGGACGCGGCTTCAAAGAATTATCTGCACCCCTATGCTGATCATCTGGTGTGTACAGCTCTGTAGGGGTTGGTACCTCTGCCTGAAACTATATCCAGGTGTCAAGAGACAATCCTCGTCTCTGATGGATATAGCCGCAGGCAGAGGTGACAACCCTACAGAGCTGTACAGACCAGGTGATCAGCGTAGGGGTGCAAATACGGATTTGACCAGTCTACAGCCAATAGTTCGATACTGCAACGTGAAATCGTACACGCCATAGGCCGTTAAAATAGATATTGTCAAGAACAAAGTTCAGAGTATCCTTGGTAAGACCATACCAATTCATAAAACGGTTTCCCAGAAGTTTAGTGTGATGAACCATCTCTGGGTTAGTCACCCCCCTGTAGTGTTTTGCTCTGTACAGCGTACTATTCGCATGAGTGGAGAAGTTTTACTCATACTGCACGGACAGTCAAAACCATTTCCTCTCATCAATTCCGCTTACGCATTCCTACAATCTTACACGCCGCAATGATGCAGCTCTTCTTCAGCTAGAATGTTCTTTAGAACTTTCGGTTTATACATACTCCCATACGGAGAGTAAGAGTCGCCCATCTTTATTTACATTGACATCCCTTCTCCAACCCTGTAAACTAGTAGTTTACACTATTAAAAGTACTAGTCTGATGGTTGAAAGCCACCGTCGGTCGCCTGTTTGGGCTACCAACACTTACTGGAAGTATGTATCCATCATACGAAGCTCTAAAATATCTTAAAGTTGCCTAAAGTATAAACAGTTTCACAATACACCTCCCAATACAATATCCCAGTCTTTCTTCCACTCTGGTAAATTCTGAAACCGTTTCTCTATATTTGTCCATCCTACAACTTTAACTAATTCATGCTCAGAATGTTTCCAGTTTTGCTCTAACGTTTCATGGACCTGGTTCAATCACCCTTTCAACTAAAGTTTTCCCCTTATATTCAGTTTAGAAAGACTACCAAATTAAAGTCCATACTATCTGAATCCTTTTAGTTACCTTTTAGTTATACTTAAAAACCCTTCACCAGTACAGGAATGCTTAACTCACCGATTCGATATAGAAATATACCTTTAAAGATTGAAATTGAAGTAGATTTACTTACATATTAGTGTTCCTAGGCCGGATATTCTTGCAAAATGATTTTAGTCAGCCAATATAATTGTACAAAAGTGCCAATTCATATATTAACCGCTATAAAAGTAGGCTCGAGAGGCTTTTCGTGACTCAATTTCTCAGTCAAGTTTAACCATAAATTTAAAGATTTTTCGACCCATTTCTTTATCATTTACACAAATGCATCTAAAAAAAGGGGGGGGGGTAAGCTTTATCGAGGTCTAGGGAACAATGACAAGGATACTCAAGACCCAATTATGTAGTTTTCAAAAACAAAATCTAGAAAACATTTGTCAAAGATATCCAGACTACTTTTAAATGTAACCTTTGGATGGAACGATAGTTATATTAAGTGCACCAACTAATTTTTCAAGACTAGGGACGCGTTTTTAGTCAAATTCTGGGAACTAGTAACTTATTCAGCTTAGGAAGGACCTCTAGCAAAAATAAGGCTTCAAACAATCTTAACCTTTTTAACTACCACAGCGGGATAAGAATCCAACTATAACTAGAAGGAATCCAACATGTCGCTACAGTGTTAAAACTAATCTCAGAAATTAGTTCGAAATTTCGTTGAGTCTACCAATATTCCCAGGAATACAGTTAGGCTTACTTTGCGTTAATTTAACGGTTGGGTCAGTTTGTTCTCTAGACTTCTATCAAGCTTAAAACACGCTGGTAGAAAATATCACTGTCAAAGGCTAGTTTTCCCAAAGGCTTGCTACCGCTAGCCAGGAAGCTATAAATAGCAGCAATATCCTTAAAACCTTTCCATTTTCTTACCAATATTTAGATCAAACTAATGGGGGGGGGGGGGAACTAGGCAAAACAGGAGGGGAGGGGTGCAGAAGAAAAAAAAAAGGTAGACTAGAGGCAGTTACCATTTAAGAGTACTTCCGAAGTAATCTTACAGCCACATTGAATTACTAGTAAATTTGCCAACCTAATTTAATTATTCAGCTATAAAAGCTAAAATAGGATTACTTTACCCCAAGGTAGGATAGTTAATTATTTGAAAAGAGTTTCTCCCTATTTGCCAAGATCCTAGTTTCAGGACAAATGTATTTTTAGTTTGTTGAACCTTGCTAGACAAGCCGAAAGTTTAATTGTAAACCAAGAAATTTTCCCGAAGCAGTTACATTAAGTTCAAAGATTAATTTTCAGTAGTTAAAATCCAAAAGCCACAAATTCGATAAAATCTAAAACTAAAGTTACTTAATTGGGCCTGCAAGCCTTTCCAGTTTCATTTTGGGCTAAAAGAGTATAGGTTAGCAAAGATAATTTATAGATCAACACAAATATAGTCCGATTGAAGAATATACTTTATTGTAAAATCAGATCGGCTTTAAATTATTCCTCGAACATGTGTTTAACTGAGAATCACTGGTATAGATGTTGGGTGGCGACTGGTTGCTTTACTAGGACCGTATCAGCGATGGTGTGGTACCTGGTGCTGGTGATGCGGTCCGTGTGGATGATGGTTCGAACCCGGGTGGACGTCACAGTCACGTTGTAAGGAAAACAAATAATTAATCGGGGCTGTAGCGAGATTCAGAAAAGTCCTGCTAAATCATTGAGGACCTGAAAGACGTCCGCTGGTTTAATTTTAGTGTACTATAAATTAGCAACCATTTTAGATGTGGCAATTACTAGACTATTTCCAAGTTGGTGAAACAAAATATGGAAAACTAAGAGTATCAATTTTCTGGTATACATAATATTTTCTAGTAGAGACTCAGGGAAAGAGTTTAGTTTAAAAGGAAAGTTAAGTACATTATTGACCGATATACAAGTCGCTGGGACTGGAGAATGCCTTATCTACCGACATAAAGTACTGGGATTGGAGGGGCTAAACATAAAGCAATTTTATTACTAAATTTTACTTACGCCTGTGTGGCAGTGGTGGTGAAGATGCTCTGCCTGATGACTTAAGAGTGGTGAATAATAGTGACATGATCTACAGACACCGCGGTCAACAGTGTAAAGTCAGTGTAGACCTGGGCGAGTGTCAGGGTGGTAGGTCTGATAGTTACGGTAGTCCGGAGAGCCACCCGGTCATCCACGGGAGTTTGCAGAATCTGCGGAAAATTAAATTATTCATGTTAAAAAATAGATCTGCAGAACTAGCTAATCACAAAGCAGCGCATGTTAAGCTTAAGGACCAGATTGTCAAGAGTTAAAGTTTATAATCAGAAATAGTCTTACTTTCTTGGTCACTTATGAGATTTATTAGAATATTCAATGCTTAATTTCTAAAATTTACTTTTATCATAAATTATTTTAAATCTCGCCTCAAAAGTGCATTTTAGGAATTGCCAATTATCAGTGTGGAAGCTGCAAGCACGTTGGGTGAGAATGATGCCAAACCTTTATCTTAGTTTATGCATATTAGTTTGGCTGAAAATTAAGTTACAGTTTGCTTTGAATGCCGCCGTACAGAATATTGCAGCCTTCGGTCAATGCAGGTTAATACTTGAAACTCCAAAATAGAAATTTTCCAGGGTTAAGGCAAGAAAGCAAGACATTAAAAATACGGCAAGTATAATGTGGTGGGTAATATATCATGCTTGCTTTGAAACTACATTGAACTTAAGACTGCATTACATTAATAAAAAGCAGAAAGATTAGTAAAGAGAATCCGAAACTCTTGAACTAAATCCTTTTGAAACAAATAATCTAAATTTAACTAGTCTACTGCAACATGTATGGCGAATGAACTTTTAAAGTTTCAGAAATCATAGACCTAGGAATAGTTACTTTTGGTTTAGGGTTGCAAACATTAAGAGTTTCATATAGATTAACTAAAGTTTCGCATTATCTTTGACTGCAAATAACCCTAGTTATGTAAAATAAAATGGTAGTTAAACATAATTGAATTAATTTGATTTACAAAAAAAAAAAAATATTAACTATTTTAAAGGAGCAATTAACAGATAGAAATTTATACTAAAATGAACAGTAAATTACCAGAACAGTTTGCCTAAACTACAAATGACAAGAACCGCATCAATGATTATTTACTTTAACTGCTGAAGCAGTTTTCAATTGAGTTGCACAAAATTGAAAGAGTCAATCATAGGCTACCTACCATTACGGTAGGACAAAGTCGTCAACGAACTTTTACAGAGACTGTAATGAGCTCTGGGATAAATTTATTCTTCCCTCAATTGTAAAAATTGGCTTCTGCTTAGAATACTTTAAATACTATAATCCAAAAATTAAAATTTCAGTTATTATCAGTACGCAACATAGCATTTCCATAACTAGCCAGATTTGTAGGAAATAAGAATTTAAAGACAGTGAACACTAGATTAGCGGGCTAGCGGTTTATTTATATGTACCGCCCAGCGGGGTGTTTTTAGCCAAAATAGGGCTGTTTATGTGATCATTTTCATGCCTAAGACCCAGAGTGTAAAACAAGTATCTCTCCCTGAAAGGGCATAAACAGAGCTTTCTATTGACACCATAACGATCCTTTTATGATTGCTAGTTTTCTTGCAACAACTGCGCAACGCGAGTGCAAAATGCACGTAATTCGGCACTTTCCCCATACAAGTCCGTATATAGCGAGGGAGAGAGGAGGTGGGATTCGTGTCAGTAGGTTCGCCGCGGTGGTCTGGAGCAGTCATACGCTCGCTACTCTCCTGCCACCACTTTCTCTTTCTCTCAGCAACATTACGTGCTGAAATTGCCACACTACCTATGTCGAGCGCCGCCAGATAGTCCAGATTTATTATACTTTACTTATGTTGCGCGCCGACACTTAGGGGTTAATATAATGGGAGCAACAATAAAATTGAAAGGCTTCTATTTATACAGTTAGGTTAAAGTTATATATTATTGTTAGTAATTTCTGTATTTGTGACTAAGTATGCACTCTTAATGCCCCACTTTGCGTCACTAGTTAAATAAGCCTTTCAAACCTTTAAAGTTTATGAAAATTATAGATTAATTAAGAATTTAACTACCGATAGGTTCCCCTTACAAGCCGATTTTGTGTTGCAATAAAGTCTATCAGACTTTAAACATTTCAAGACTAAACTTGGATGCAAAGATTAAGTATTACTTCCCAATTACAGCCGTTTAAATTTAAAAAATTCTATATATATCTAGCCGAACTACTAGACAAAACATTACTTTTCACCCTATGAAAAAAACTTAGGTCGCAAAATCATAACAGTTAAACTAAAGCTACTTTTATATATATTATATATATATATATATATATATATTGAACATAAATTTAAGATGCGAAACTAGGAAGCAGGCCAATCGTTTAATTTAAAAACAAATTCTACTGTGCCAAGTTTGTTTACCTTTAAATCTTTAATTGATCGTACTCCAGACTAACAAGATTAAAAACTACGTACCACTGTAGTTCTGGCGGGGATCGTGCGGACCAGTAGAGTGGTGATTGTGACCTCTACACTCTGGAAGGCCACATCAGTTAAAACTGGTCATGAGTCACAGTCTGGGTCACCGTAGGGGTCTGAGTCTGCTGGACAACCCTTGTGATAGTCCCATCGACCACAGTTCGTGTCACCAGAGCGAAGATCTGCTGGGTGACCGTAGTAATTATTCCACCTGCCAGTGTCTGAACCACCGGCACCAAGGTCTGGGCCACGGGAGCGAAGGTTTGTTGAACCAAGGTAGTTATGAAGCCGCCGGGGAGAGTTCGAGTCACTGTGACGAAAGCCTGCTGCAGTACAGTAGTCACAGAGCCGGAGACTACAGAAGTGACTTGTGGGAAGGAGGCCTGGCCCAGGGTGGTTAAGATTCCATTAGTACCAACCTGAGTGACAATGCCATCACCACCTACAACCTGTCCATTTTCGTTGCCCGAAGGTTGCAGAAACTAGTTTACGAAAGAGCCTGAACCAGCCCCACTCACCATTTATATTTACACCAGTGCCAAAAGAGTTGCTCCCAGAGCCGGACCGAGATTGAGAGCCGGTATTAAACCGTGCCTGGCCGGCTTGAGCATTTTGTGGACTAGTCTGAAAAGTGAAATAGATTCTTAAATATTTTTTGAGATTTAAATGTATATATAATTTGTTTATTTAAAGAATTTAAATTCCAAATTTAATTAATTAATTTTAATACCATTTGATATAGCTATCCAAGCTTAGACATTTAAAGTATTAGCATGATTGAGTATATTAAAAAGCTAAATAATTATATTTCTGTAATTCAATAACTAAATGCAAGCGTTTTAGCAAACTTAAAACAAAAAATACAAACCCTTCCTGCCTTTAGAGAGCCTGCATTGGAGGACACCACCAGAAGGAAGAAAATTAATGCAGCTTGTCCAGTCATCTGAAATAAAGAATGGTGAAATGAGGAATTAGGAAGCATATTCCGCAAGATACATTCCGCTTAAAGATAAATACACATAGGTTTAGAAATAGTTTTAAACAATTCTGATTAAATATCTTCAGAAATGGTGGAAAGCTTCAAACTATATTTTGATAGCCATTACAGATACAAGTTTGGTGTGAAAGTGATTTGCCTCTTGTAGGCCAGTGAACCATCCACAGATTACAGATTTCTTAGAGATTAGTTTAAAAACACTTACATAAACAATAGTCTAAAGCCATCAGGGCGGCATACCATAAAACTCCAAAATACAGTAAAACTGAAGCTGCCTGTAACGAACTTATTGCATTTTTCTAAGAAATGGACTATCAATATTAAACTTTCTTCCGAAACTGCAAGTCAATAGCAAAGGAATATTTCGTAGTCACGCACTTATCTTACAATGCATACAATAATTTGGTACGATTTTAGTTTTTGGACACCTATTCGACAGGTACCACCAAGGATTTAATAAATTTGCTTTCAGTTTCCACGCATCTAACACAAAGTTACAACTTTTTCTGGTCCGGTAATAGTATTGAAAACTAATATTTTTAAATGTAGTTTTCGAATTTAATAAAACTGCGCGTTTGTGCCGAAAATCGGCGTGAGTCCGTCGTCGCTTCGGATCTTCAGTTTGTTCACCCAGGACGCTCGAGGTTACGGCCAGCCGTTTTACTTGCCCCCCTGCTGGCAACATATAGGACGATTATTATAATTCACGTGGGGGTGAGGGGGCCAGAGTCCCCCCTCAACCCGTCCTGTATTCCACGGCCTATAACGCAAGTCTTTATCAAAACGTGTACCCAACAACTAGTTAGCTTAGCCATTTTTTAAGCCGACCGCCAAGGCGGGAAGTCACCCAGAGCGTAAAGTAAACAATGCGACGCTACTTTCACGAACAGTTTTCTTTATATTTAGTCTCATTATCATTATTAAAGTGTCCCCATTGCTTTTTTAGTGTTTTGTACACCAGAAAAGAGTAGCTTGGTGTTGGAGGTGTGGAAACCGAAGACAAATATGTATTAAATCGTTGGCGGTGCCTGTCAAATAGGTGTCTAGAAACTATAATCGTACCGATAATTTTATTTATTTTTGTATTAATCATTTATTTATCATATAGGTAGATTATATTTATGCAGTAGCTAATGGATCAAGGGTTAATGAAAATGAAGATTTTATCTTAAATTGGTAGAGTTCCTTCCCAATCAGAACACAGTAATCTAATGCAATCTAGGAGACTTTTAAATGTGCGTCCTCATATCGTATAAGGAGTGAAGAAAGTAAGATCTTTTAGACTTCACCATCCCATAACATTATATATGCAGCAATGTTCATGAACTTCTTATCATGCCTATATAATGTATATCCCAAACTTGAAACGTTGCTATACACGCTGTTCAACACCCTTCTCTACCTTCCCCCCTGCATACTTACACAGCTTAAGTTGTCGAGAGGAAACCAAGCAATTTATAGCAAGATCATGCCAAATACATTACAATTTAGCTTTTCGCACTTAGTAGGCAAGTAAGCCAAGACTAATCACTGGACATTTATGTTAATCGGGTTTCGTCGCGTTAGTCAATATATTATTAGAAGGGATACTAAACACAGACCAAGAAACTAGTCTGCGATGTTGCATTCATTATAAACTAGGGCATGGACAGAGCATGAAGAACAAAAAGCATGGGGGTGACAGTACCTTGCAGCTTCGTTAAGTGATGTCTTATCAGGAAGAACTGGAGGAAACAACTGGTTTTCTATTAGGCGTCACCTCTCTCCTCACCTCCTTTTCTGCCCCCCTCCCCCCCTATCCCTCTTCTGTCCTCCCCCTCTCCTTATTGCTTCCCCAGTAACCCCCTCTTCTCTCCCTCACCCATATATAGAAACGAAAGAGTGACGTCACAAAAATTAATAGAGTGATCCGCGCGCACGAGAGATGGCAGCACGATCAAAAAAAGAAAATGGGAGGGTACCTATTGATTCGTAATAATCCCTACCTCGTACTAATAACGCTATGAATAAGCAATTCAACGTTATCCAGAGACTGTAAACATGACAGAGTTCAATCGACATAAGTAAAGCCTACTGTAAAGGCCATATCATCTTGAAATTGTCGTCATTATGAGGAGGTTCACAGTCAAACCCATTGTTGTTGTGAGATTCAGGAGTTGCCAACGTCAAACAGGCTGAGACAGACTAGCCCTAGTTGTCATAAGTATACCCTAACTACGTATTTAGTCTAAATGTCCAGTTTTAGTGCAACTTTACAATTTAACATTATGTAAATAATAATATAAATTCAAAATTACATTTTCGTTCTTGTTGTGTTGCTTGGAGTTATACTTGCATCATATATAAATATTGTATATAAAGACGTTCCCTATTAAATCTAATGTCCCCCTCATTATGTGGACGTTTCCCTAACTGTGGTAACGCTGCAGATAAGCCAGGCGTGCTGATATCAAGGAGAATTTAATAAGGAATAACCACTGGGGACTTTTGCTTATAATCTTATGTCCCACGATAGTGCTGATACCCCTAGGATGCGCGAGGAAATAACCATGTGACGTCACGCATTCACCTACTGCCCTCCCCATCTTTTTCCCCCAGTACTGTACTGTACTGTACCATAGATATATATTGTACAGTCACGGCGGTAAATTGTGGACCAGGGGATGAACCCCATTCTAGACACAACGCACGTGTATCGCATCCGGACACAGTCTACACTCAGCGAAACTGGGTAGTTTAAACTGCCAGGCATCCCCCCATTACTTAGTCGCCAGTCAGTTGGCAGAAAACATCAAGTAGAGTTAATAGTTTAGACACACACACTCAGTTTATTATATGCTTTTTAGACAAAAACGTGTATAAGTTAAACATATGTAATATTTAAGTCCCGGAGAGACTGCCAATTTGACGTTTTATATCGTAGGTATACCAAGTTATGATTATATTCAATGCTATTGATAAATTTTACAGAGACGGGTTTAGTTATATATATACAGTATGTTCAGGCACATCACGGAATTGGAATCAAGATGAAGACAAGGGTTACGTCCCTTGCATACTGCCTACTGTAGCTAGGTTTTAGCACTTTTAGTGCGAGTAACGTGTATTCTAGTTACCATTAGTCGGTATTATTCAGCTTAGGAAGGACATCTAGCAATTAAAAGGCTACACATTATCTCAATTAAACTGTATAGCTACCACAGATCATTATACAGCTACATAAAATCGTCAAAAATATAGTTACAATTAAAGAAAAAACAAGTATCCCGTACTGAACGATATAAAGTCTTTACCTACGGATAAAGGTCATATAGACGATTATAGCGAATGGCGAAACACAATAGTGCACGTGTTCTGACCTCGATTAGCATTCTTCATTGCCATGAGATATTTATATAAATTATCATACAGAAAGAGCGATGTTGGTGAGTAGTAGTGATGATGGTGAAAGTTGTAGTGATGTTGACAGTAGTAGTGATGATGAGATTAGTAGTGATGATGGTAAGAATTGTAGTGATGATTATAATAAAAGTAGTGCTGATGATAGTGACTAGTAGTGATGATTGTGACCCATCGCAGAGTTGGGTATGCTGTTTTGATTTTGGGCAAAACGGCACGTCTACTTTATTATTATTATTGTTCATCCATGTCAGAGAGCATTACTTTTGAATACATAGTTGTGATAATAGGATTAGTAAGAGACTACATAACGTAGGTCATGTCTTTTACGTCAAGTTTGTGATACTGTACAGTACTGGAGTGCACAAACGGGGTTGGTTGAAAGAGATGTACGATCCTGTAGATTTTACGCCACTGTATGTTCTGAATATAAACAACAGATGGTGGCATAATTATGGTCAATCAAAAGTGCAATTGCCAGCCTTTAGGGAACACGATTTTATTAGTACATTAGATAGGAAGTTCCCCATCTCTTGGTTATTATTAATATCTCTGTTGTACAGTACCTCTTTCACCCCAGCCCTCCTTCCCTATTCTTACTCTTACGTTCTGAAATTCGATGCACCACACCAATGTGTTGTTGGTCCCGTTTTATGTCATAATGTGACATGATTGCGCATTCGAGTCGTGGAACCTATTAGTCCTGATGGGCTGATGGCCTTCCCAAGTAAGCTAGTCGTGCTATGTAATATATTCATGAATTCGCCTATTTGCAAATTATATATATTAGTATATTATTCGGGTAATGTTTAGAATGAGCGAATTCATACAATGGATATGAATTATATTATTGAAGCTTTCCGCTCACTTCAGTTAGATGGTTCACTATGCTAATGCTTTCATAAAATAATAAATATATCTAGATATGAACCAACAATATTATAGAAAATGCTACAGTAAGTTTAGAAAGAAAGGGCACGGTGAATAAATATGCTTTGTATATAACGATATCATTGGATATTCTATATCATCGTCGTTTTCATATATTATGCTGTCATTACAAACTGAAGCCAGAGGGCAAAGTATCAACTCGAACAAGTTCCCGCCAATCGAATGTTATAAATAGGCCGAAAGGATACATTTTCGTCAGTTGCTCCTTGGTGTTCATCAAAGAAACATCTCAACACTCACATATTCACGGTAGAAGTTATAGTTTGGTTATTTAGTTCAGGTATTTTAATATATTGATACAGATTTTGTGTTCCAGTATTGCTGAGATTATCTGTAAATCTCAGTGTGCATCTTTGTTTCAGATGGCTGAGTTTTTGAAGTGTCTTCTTGTCGGTCTGACTGTACTTGGGGTACGTAATTTCCTGGTTTATGGGTTGTTTTAAGAGTCTTATTATATAGTAATTTACTTTCATGTTTATTAATTAAGTTCAATATAGTTAAGCAATGGATCGGTTCTAAATGGCTTTCGTATTCTCTTTTCTCCACTTAGGTTTCTGGCAAAGTAATTCCACACTATGAGAAGTACTCTAGGCCAGTGGAGGTCACGGTCACCCTGACTAATACTGCTACGGAGACGGTTAGTACAATAACTTAAGTTGGTGACGTTGAGGTTGGTACAATAAATCTTGCTACTGTTGGCTTAGCCTAAACTTTGGGAATCTTTATTCTTCTTGAAATGAAAAGTGGAGAATATTTATGGCTACATGGATTGTATTTAAGTTTAACTTAATTAATATTTAACTTTCTGTGATTCCTGAAACTTTAATATTTAAATTTAATTGTCTGTATTCGGTTTTAAATATAACTTTACAAACTAAATTATATAACTGATTATACATTTTCGACATTATAATGGTGACTATAACTATTCGTATTAGATTTCTAAAACCATTCTATATATATATAATTTTTTTTTTTTTTTTTGTATTCTGACTTTTATCTACCCATCAGGAGACCGTAACTCACACCCTGCGGGAGACTAGCACCTCTGACGTTTGGATCACTGACTACACCGCTGTCACCGCCACAGCCACACAGTACGTTACTGACTGGGAGTTTCACGGTAACTACCCCAGGACCTACACTAAAGTCATCAGGGTCACTTCCACCCCGGTAAGCTATTGCAGCTTTACTTCTAGTATTTCCTATTCATTGATACTTGAGAAAGCTTCTATGAAATTTTATGTTAATTAGTAAATTTTCAACTTCCTGTTAAGTGTCTCAAGGGTGTTTAATGGTTAAGTTTCAATACTCTACGTAATTTAAAGACTTGAGTTTTTCATTAAATATATAAAATGTGAATGTCTTGCATTGGTGTTAATTACAATATTCTACAGATTGAGTTTGTAACTGCCACGGTGTTTGTTAATTCTGCCCTGACTGGGACGTCTGTGTTCACGAGCTTCTCCACCACCACCGAAATTGTAGACTTGGTGCAGAGCATCACCCATGTTGCAATTGCCCACCAGGTACTAGTTTTATGTATGTAAATTGTCTATACTCCAAAACAAATTCAAATATAAATGTTAGAACCTTCAGGAATATTAAATTTCACTATAGCAATGGTTTAATTTTGATCGTATAGTTTCCTAATTTGATATGCTTGCAAATTTTAGTTTAAAAGTTTTGTTAAGATATTATTTATCCTTTAAAAACTACAAATTAGTCTATTGGAATCGATGGTTCTACCATGTCTTATTAATTCACTATTAGACTTACAGAATTTTTCTTATTTTTCTTGCAGGTGCACACTGTCCCAGTCGAGAGTACCCAGATGCTTCACCAAACTATTATCACTACGGTCACCAGTCTCTACACCACCACGGTCACTTCCTCAACTCTCTATGGACAATAATAATTTACTTTCCTTCAATAAAATTTGATTGACTAGCTACCATCTTTGAATCTTCCCAGTGACTTTGTTTATAGCCTAATTTACTGGTTTTTCGGGATTTGAAGAAAAAAAAAATTCTATGTTTTAAGACTAGAACTTAAGTTGCATGGAATGTTTTTAAAGAGTAAAATTACTGAAAGAGAAAAACTCTTGGTACACTCTGATACCACAGAAACTAGGACCGATGGGTTTGAGCCGGATATTTGTAGTCTGTTCTGGACGGCAGCCCACTCTAACTATCACGGCGCCACACACACGCACACTAACACGCATGTTTCGAACCAATTGATGCTTGACTCTCAGCGAGCCATGCATGATAATTATCTTGCTCAGTTAATGTTACGCAATCATTGAAATTATTAATGATTATGTATATTTATTTTTTTCATTGAAGTGTTTCCTTCAATATTTACATTCAACAGAGACCTGAATGAATATCTCAATGTTTTAAGGGATTTAGAATCAAACTTAGACTCTTTCGAATCTTAAAGAGTTATTGAATAGGTTTTAGGCCGTGTGTGTGTGTGCACTAGATATTCTACATATGTGAATAACCTGGGTTCAAAAATCATACAGGCCAGAACAGTTGATATATAATTTATAATGCAATTGGGCGATATTTTAAAAGTATCATTGTTATGCTTTACTTTATATATTTTCCCAATTACATTCACATTTATCCATTAAATTCTAACCTTCGCTTTCTATAAAAAAAACTCAATCTAATTCTTTCGTGTTTATACAACATGGTCTTATTTGGATGATTATGTATATAACTAATTTAGTTGTATTTCTATAAGTCGATTAGTTTTCTTTTCGTATATAACTAAGTTTATTGCAATTACCCTAAAGAAGCTAATCTAATTGTTTATACTGAACCATTTACAGTGAATGAAGACTGCATATTTATGAGAGGATTTACAATCTCTTTTAAATAATACCGGTAATCTACTGTGGTTATTGTAAATATTGCAAATTATAATGTAAAGTGTTTAATACATAATATATTCATTGATATACAGTATATACAATAAATCTCCATCTTCAGTCATTTTTGTGTTTTATGAATATTAACCATTTAGTCACTGACCGCGCATCCACTCATGACTGAGCATAGTTTCAATAATCCTTCTTTATTCTTATAGGAATAGCCCTTCATCCATGTATTATATCCATATGACTTATGCATGTTATATTTTGTTACTTCTACGAAGTAAATTGAATAATAGTAATATTTATTAGATTACAAACATAGTATCGAAATATTATTGTATGAACGAGTGTTGGTTAAATGAGGTAATACACATTTTTCATATTTATTAATGTTTAAAACTAATTCCAAATTAACAATAATAAAAAGTTAATGAATGGATAAATTAGTGGGTATAGTGAAATTACATACCCTGCAACACCAATATTGTATGTAATTAATATACACTTGGACAACATCCCGAGTACTAGACAGGGCAGACAATGTAACTCCAGGGAGGTTACACACGAGCTAGAGCTCATCTCACTAGAATGTTCAGACATTCTGACTAGGCAATGCCATGACACTGAAGCACTTCATGGCCCTGGTTAGTATCCTGTCCAACCTCCATCTGCGGCTATAACCTTATGTAGTCGGCTAGGCATGGAATCTACCAGTGCTACAAATGTTCGGTATGTTCCTCATTCCTTCCCACACCATTCTTGCCTTTCGTCTCACTGCCTCCCTCGTTTTCTCCTCCACACCCCACTCCTGAACCATGTGCGCCCAGAGATTCTCTATTGGATTACAGTCGGCTCCTTTAGGGGGCCAATCCAGTAAAATAATCTCTGGGTGGGCCTCAAACCAATGTTTGGCGGCACGACATGTGTGAATTGAACAGCAATCATGCACCATATATATAGGCTGTGGGTCAGGAATGGCATACGCCCGCACCGATGGTAGAAAGGAGGTCTCTAGTATATCTATATACTGTTCTGCATTCATGTGGCCCTCAATGTCTGTCAGTTCACCGACACCTCCCCACCACATCCATCCATGCATGGAGGTAGTCACACGGCCGCTTCTGGATACCTCATGGATATGTCTACGAGCATACCTACTATTGCGTATTCGCCAACACTGGCGACCGGCTGTCGAAACCGATGTGAAACACTTTTCATCCGTGAAAATTACTGTTCTCCAAAATTCATCCCTCACATCTACATATGCCTCAGCAAATCTGTTACGTGCCTCTCTGTGTGCCTCTGTTAAAGTTTCCTTATGGGCAGGGATGAAACATTGTAGACCACTTTCCTGTAGTCGTCGCCTTGTAGTTACTGGGTGACAATGAACCCCGGTTGTCCTTTTTATGCTCACAGCATTCGAAAGTGGTGCTCTCTCTGCTTCCCTTGTTATCAGCTCATCTTCCTCCTGAGTGGTGGCCCTTGGTCCACCTGGTCGTGGCCTGGTAAGCACATGACCCTCCTCTTCATGTCGTCTCACCTAAAGCATAACCGTATCTTTAGAGATCCCGAGGAGACGAGCTATCTCCCGTATCCCCTTCCCTGCTTCATGATACGCAACAATCCTGGTGCGACGGGCGATAACCTCTGGCCGATTAACCCTCGTCCGTGGTGGTCTTACACGACGACGGTGACGTTGTGGCTGAACCTCCATAACTGTATATATAAAAAAAAAAAAAACGATAAAGATTAAAACACAAAATATATATATAGGCCTATATATATTGGCATATATTTGCCATATCATATGAATGACAAATGGCAGCAGTTAATACACAGTCAATATCAAAGGAAGTGTACTGTAACATTGTTCATATTACGTTACAGCCTATTGTCTTCATTAACACATGTAGCCTGGCTTTGTGCATCATAATGGTTGGATTCTTGGGTTAGTAGCTGGAGAGTAAGGCGTGGTCTAATAAGATAAATAATGTTATACGATTAAGGTGGGGATCTCTGGACCTCTATCCTGTTTAGCCCCCATTAGTGTTGAGCTTTTAAGACATTTCCGCCATTAGTTTGGCGATTTGAAAACCCCTTGTGCCATTTATATGTATTTATTTCATGGTGAGCGATACCAAGCCTGTATATTAGTAGAACCCGGCCTATGGTTGGGTCATTATACCGAAAAATGTACAACCTTATCTCGAAAGGAGGTCTTAGGGGTATTATGCTTGATGAAGGTCTATAGGGGAAATTACATTTAAACATTTTAAATAAATATATTTACAACCTATAACATGATCCCTTAAATTACAAATCTACGTTCAAATTGCTTTGCTCTACGACGTATGAATGGTTCAAGAGTGTTGAGCTTATGCCTTTAGAGTTAACATGCATTTACTGTAATAATTACTCTGTAAAGTAGCTAATGAAAACGGGGAAAAATATCAGTGCATAGGCTGTAATGTGTTATGGAAATATATATTGAATTATATGGAAATGTTCGTGAAAATAGCAATATACATATATATTTTGTCAACACATGGCAGCAAGAAACATGATATTACTTACCTACGAACACCAGAATTATGTGAGTAACAGTAGGCCTTCTACCCACTACATCAGGTAGGTCATCGTTGCTTCATTACCTCACCAACATGTCGGTGCTTTGGATCTTCAGATCGATACTCAGTGTGGAAATTTACCCTCACGTCCAATTGTGATGGCGAATGTGTGAAGGATATGCTATAGAAGTTAATACTAAATTCATATAGTGTATTTCCACTTACATTATGTATCCTTATCTTGTCTGATTACCAATATATGTAAGATATGTCTTAACGTAATACTGATCATGGAGTATATTGATTGTGTAATCGTGTGTTTTTATCCCCACAACACCAACCGTGTGCCCCCGCATGAAGATGTTGGTTCATTTAGGGATTACACTGACAGTTTCAAATGAAAACTGACTCATTCATATCAAAATATTATGTTAATATATCAATATGTGTTCCATAGGTATTTGTATATACTTACTCAGATGATTAGAAATAAAAATATAATAATATAAAAACGGCCATTTGAGGCGTGCTGGAGAAGCATCACTCTTAGCCACTATACTCAAATGGACGTATGGGTGAACGGTGTATCAATAATGTATTTAATCGTAACGAATACACACACACACACACACCGAAAACCAGGGTATTCATTAGGTGGTTTGGTAGCGTTTCGTCTGATTCTAAGTTTCTTAAAAACCTATGGAGCAATATTATCGTGTTCGTGTTTAATGTAGATATTGGAAGGATTAAAATACAAACAAACAAATGCAGATACCTCATTTATACTACCAATATCTGATTGCATTACAAAATAAGAGCACGATAATTATCATGCATGACACTGGCAGTCGCTACTATTGGTTCGAAACGTGTGTTCGTGTGAGTGTGTGGCGCCGTTTGATTCTAAATTCCTTAAAACGTATGGGGATATTCATTCATGTCCCTGTTGAATGTAAATATTGAAGGAAACACACTTCAATAAACAAATACCCATTGTCATTAATACTATCAATGATTGCGTAACATTAAATGAGCAAGATAATTATCATGCATGGCTCACTGAGAGTCGAGCATCTATTGGTTCGAAACATGTGTGTTCGTGTGTGTGTGTGTGGCGCCGTGATAGTTAGAGTGGGCTGCCGTCCAGAAAGGACCCGCTACAAATCTCCGGCTCAAACCCACCTGTCCTAGTTTCTGTGGTATCCGAGTGTACAACTTTTAAAATGGATGGAATACCTTAACTTAAAAAGAAAATCAAATTTGCCTTTTCAGTATTACAAACAAGTCACGTATAATGGAACATGGTTATTCTGAATTAAGCTAGTTCCACTAAATTTAATAACTATTTGCTTGGATAACTTTACACTTATTTATAAAATGTTTACTTCTAGTTATAATTTTTGTAAATTGACATGCTGCAAATAAAGTTACACGGTTCCGGATGTTAAGCTATTTAAGTTATCCTTGCTTGATGCATATCTTCACACTTGCTAGTCTTTTTGCTAAATTACAAATGTTATCCCTATTGGATTACCTTAAGGTTATATGTAAGTTTAGCTTGAAAAAGCTAATTTCCAACATTCAATAGAGTTTTTTATGATTTTCTAGTTTTTGGGCTCATAGTTGATTAATATTTGTAAGTTTTAATTGTGTAATTTGCATAAAGGAGAGACTCTCATGCTTAACCCAATTGTTTTCAAATCTTAAAAGTTCGGTCTATTAGTTTATCTATTTTAAACTCTTTGTATATTATATTACGCCATTTTTTGTACAATTTTTTTTTTTTTTTTTTGTAATAAGATTAATCGCCCCGCCAATTTTTTGTTTAAATTATATTTATGGGGGCATAGGTAGTTATTTTTTAAAGCTTGATAAAGGTCTAGTGAAGAAACTTTAAAACAAAAAATAATGCCCAAAAATAACTAGAGCTGTGTCCGGCAGGCTGTGGCCCTTCACCAGGCAAAGTCTGTCGAACACGCTTGTGGTGTTCACACGGTGGTGAGTTGGTGACTGGCCAAAGTCTGCCAGTGGTCGGTAAGTGCTTGGCAGGGTTGGTAAGGTACTATCTCCATGGTCCCCAACAAGAATAGCAGGATAGATTTAAATTGTTGTGTAGCATAATTGCTATGTGCATGCAAAAGCGATTATTTGAAGATAAATATTTGTTAAGCTTACTATTTCTTATTATCCAGAACCTAATTAAGTGGGAATGGGTTATACTCCTAATATGAAGTTAAAGTAAACTTTTTCAAAACTCAACTAATTTCGAAAGATCATGCCAATAAACGAGTGAGCTCTCAAAATACTGCAAGTTAACCCTTCCTCCCCGGGCTCTCCTATGCACCACTGAGAGCCCGGGGGATATGGCCGAAAAACTTTGTAATAGGCTAGCCCTATCTTTATTTTATCTGCTAGAGAATTCACACGCATCTCAAAACTTAGCCCTGTTTTGTATCTGCAAACTGGCATTGAGTAAAGCTCTAAGTCAACTGGTTCAGTTGTGGTGATGATTTCCGTGGAGAGGTTAAATGCGATTTTAGCAATATCAGACAATAACGTTCTTGTTCTCCTAAACAATAACGGGGCTTAAAGCCCCGTCCACACGATCATGCACTGCCCGTCGGGCACGAGGGAAATGTCCGTCATGGGGTAAATTCAGCGGGCAAAGCAGGGGAATGGCCGCAGCGGTAGTTGAGCGAAATCACCAGACACTGCCCGGTAGTTTGCCGTAAATGGGGATAAAGGGGCCTGTGGAAGGAGGGGAGTAGTGTGTATTTTGATCTTTAATTATCAAATATATTTTATCCTATTATTTTACGGATGTTTATCAGGTAAATACCCCCTCTTCTCTCCCCCCTACCCCTCTCCCGCCTTCCCCTGCCCCGTCCTCTTCCTCCACTCCCGGCCTTCCTCCGGGCCCTCCTCCTCTTCCTCCTCCTGACCCTCCCCCTCTTCCTTCTCCTGCCCTTACCCCCTCCTTCTCTTCCCACCCGCCGTCCGTCCTTCCTACCTCTTCCGGCCCTCCTCCTTCCTCTCCTCTTTCTCTGTTAGACCTCCCTATGCCCCCCGGTTTCCAGTCTTCCCCTTCAACGTCTTCTCCAATTCCTGCTATTATTTCCCATCGTTAGCCTCTCTTGGCTATATTTTTCACCCACGGTGTTAACTGTAATTTGTAAATATGTTGTATATAGTGTACGTCTTTTCTTCCCTCTTGTATGCTTCTTCTTTTTAATCTTTTTTGTCTTTTTAATGTCCATTTTACAATGGAACATTCGTAGTTTTGCAGCACATCGTGTTGATCTTCGGTACCTTATCTCTAGGTTTAGCCCACTTGTTATTAGTTTACAAGAATCGCGTTTATCTAATGCCCCCTCCCCAATACCTTTTTACTCCTATATAAGTTCTCCCCACTCCCAGTATGCTACTTGCCTCCTCGTACATCATGATGTCCCAGTGTCTCCGTTAACTATCCGTACCTCTCTTAAATGCACGCTTGCCAGAGTGTTCCTTTCACGCTGGCTTACAGTAGTTTCCGTATACCTTTCCCCCTCGATCCCGATCGATGTTCCAGAATTACACAGGATCCTTTCTCTATTACCTTCACCTTTCCTCCTTTTAGGGGATTTTAATTGCAGGCATTCCCTGTGGGGTGACTCTACCGTTAATTCACGAGGTCGTTCCCTTGAGGCTCTGATTCGTACACACGATTTATTTATTTTAAACACTGGTTCCTCTACGCATTTTGATAGCGGCGCCCGTATCTTCTCATGTATTGACTTGTCTCTGTGTTCCCCTACACTATCCTTGGATTTTACTTGGGAGGTCTTTAATGATTACTGTGCGACTGACCACTTCCCGATTGTCCTCTCCCCTACGTCTTACTTCCCAGAGCCGCGCCCTCCCCGTTGGTGTTTCGATCGTGCCGACTGGACATCTTTCACTGATCTCGCCGTTCCGCCTAATCCGACCCCTGCTTTCCCGGACCCTGATGCCATGCTTACCAGTTTCCTGATGTTTGTGCTCCATGCTGCCTATACTTGTATTCCATGCACCACTCGGAGTATGTCTTCTAAGTGTGTACCGTGGTGGACTGCTCAGTGCACTTCGGCTTTACGCAGTAAAAGAGCCGAGTGGAAGGGTTTCCGTCGGAAAAAAGGCTCTCCATATGAGCGGGATGCGTATACTCTTTTCAAACAGGCTAATGCCGTCTTCCGTCGTACAATCCGCTCTGCAAAAAAATCTAGCTGGATATCGTATGCCTCTACTATCAACGCAGATACACCTGTTCCGCAAGTCTGGGCTCGCGTCAGGAAGATTGCAGGGAAACATGCGCCTACGCCGGCCCCAGTCCTCCATACCAACACTGGCATTGTGGGCGATCCGTCTCTGGTGGCCAATATGTTGGGACAACATTTCAGTGATGTTAGCACTGGCTCCCATCTCCCGCCCTCCTTCCAGATGCATAAACGCCGTTCTGAACTTAAGCGTCTCGACTTCGCCTTATCATCTGATCAGTTTTTCAATGCCCCCTTCTCCCGGGCTGAGCTTGAGTCTAGCCTGGGAGCCTGTAAGGATACATGTGAAGGCCCTGACGGTGTCCATTACTTGATGCTGAAGCACTTATCTCCACCTGCGCTTGGATTTCTCTTATCCATCTACAACCGTCTGTGGTCCACAGGCTTTTTTCCGGCTGCGTGGAGACATGCCATCCTTCTCCCATTCCTTAAGCCGGGTAAGTTGGGCCATACACCAGCAGATTACCGTCCCATTGCCCTGGTCAGTTGTGTAGGCAAATTATTAGAACGCATGGTTCACTCCCGCTTAATGTGGCTCCTGGAATCAAGAGGCATCTTGTCACCTTTTCAATATGGCTTTCGCAAGGGCCGTAGTACTTTGGACCCATTATTGAGATTGGCGACTTCTATCCGCGACGCCTTTTCGGACACTATGTCGGTTTTAGCTGTATTCTTCGATCTTGAAAAGGCGTATGATACTGCCTGGAAATACAACATCCTTCATACCCTTTTACGTTCTGGTGTGTCTGGCAACATGGCGGTATTCTTGAAGAACTTTCTCTGTGATCGTACTTTCCGAGTCAAGCTTCAGAATACATTCTCACGAACAAACCCCCAACACGACGGTGTCCCACAGGGTTGTGTTCTTAGTACCATCCTTTTTATCCTAGCTATTAATGGTATTATTTCTTCTCTCCCTCTTGGTGTCCGTGCTTCTTTGTATGTGGACGACTTCGTTATTTATGCTGTGGGTTTGGATATCGCTGCCCTACAACATCTCATGCAGAAGGCCATTGATGCAGCTGCGCAGTGGGCTACGGCCCATGGTTTTCGGTTTTCGCCCTCGAAATCTTGTGCCGTCATCTTCACAAAACGCCATACAGTCCCGCACCCTGTTCTTACGTTGTATAACCGCCCTCTGCCTTACAGGTCCTCAGCTCCATTCTTAGGTCTCATTTTCGATACTCGGTTGACATGGTACCCGCACATTACTTCGTTACAGACCTCCACCACCCGACGGCTTCAACTCTTACAAACCCTTAGCCACTTGTCTTGGGGTGCGGACCGGACGACTCTTCTGCGCCTCCATACAACGCTTATTCTCTCCAAGATCGATTATGGCTGCCAGGTATATGCCTCCGCTGCACGTACAAACCTTAAGCGCCTAGACTCCCTTCACCATCACGGTCTGCGCTTGTCTCTAGGGGCTTTTCGCTCTACTCCGGTTATTAGCCTTTATGCTGAATCAGGTGTCCCACTGCTATCATCCAGGCGGGATAAACTGACCCTTCGATGTCATCTTCGCCTTCTGCAACACAGTTCGGCTGGTTTTCCTCCCACGGCCTCCGGCTTAGCCCCATCAGTGTCTGCTACTTCGTTCCCCGGTCGGGTCTTTGCTTTACTAGCCTCCTTCTCTTTTCCCATTCCATCGGTGCTACCCCTCCGACAGTCAGAGTTCCCCCCATGGCTACTCCCTCGCCCTACCATTTGTACGGCTGCCCTCCCCCCCTCTAAGGCCTCTTCAACCCAACAGTTGCTTTATGCTCAGTTTGCGGAACATATGCTACACCACTCTTCAGCCGTTCCAGTGTACATTGATGGTTCCAAGACCTCCGCCGGTACAGGGTTTGCGGTTGTGTTCCCGGACCGGACCTTCCAACATCACATCCAATCATGTGCTAGTGTCTTTACGGCCGAGTTATTTGCTATTTTATTTGCCCTACGTACTATTTTATGTTCACACCTGCATACCTTTGTAATTTTTAGTGACTCCCTTAGTGCTCTTCAGAGTATTCAGTCTCTTCCCGCTGTTAACCCCTTAGTGCTGGAGATTCAAGAATGGTTGTTCCGCATCGCTACTAAATTGAAGTCCCTGTCTTTCTGTTGGGTCCCGAGTCATGTTGGAGTGCCTGGCAAAGAGCGGGTTGTTTTTTCGCCCGCTCTGCTATTACCACTCACCGACTCGTGCATCTGATTACTTCCCGTGTGTTACTCAATTACTACGTCAGCGCTGGCAGGATGAATGGACCTCCATGAGGGTGTCTGATGTCAAACTGCGTTCTGTCAAACCTTCCGTCCTACCTTGGAACTCTTCCTCTCATCGCAATCGTCGATGGGAGACCACTCTAGCCCGTCTTTGGCTCGGCCACACCATGCTCACGCATGGTCATTTGATGTCCCCACGCTCTGTTCTTGCTGCCATATTCCAGTGTCTGTCCAGCATCTCCTGATAGACTGTCCGCGTTTCTCCAATGCCCGACGGCGGGCATTCCCCTTCATATCCTCCCTTAATCGCCCTCTTGTCTTAGCCGATATGCTTGGAGAGTCCCCCACTTTCTCCCTCCCACATCTTATGCGGTTTCTCCTCCATACCCGTCTCCTTCAGCTTCTTTAATTAGTGTTTCCTAGTCTTCTCCTCTACTCCGTATTGCGCCCAGCCCCACACCACCTCCGATGTTTTTTTTTTTCCCCCAGTTTCTTTTGGTGCCACAGTCTTTTTAGGCTTGGTGCGAATCCCTCTTTTTAATAATAATTATCAGGTAAATCTAGTGGAAGAAATCCAGGATGTAATATGTGCAAGCACTTTATTAACGGTCACTGATGGTATGAATTAAGTTTTAGCTTTAGAATATTGTATGGGTAGCTTCCCTATTTATACAGACGCTATTATGTTTATATTTATTTTATTAATATACCTAGAAGTGTTATTATTATATATTATTGTGAGAAAGCCACCCCACCATGATCTTCTGCACTAACTTGATTTAATGTTCATTTAGCGTACACTCTACCAAAAATAAATATTTACACTAACGCTCTAAACATTCTGGAAATGGGTCTTAATCTTATGATAATACCTCAAGACTTATGTTTCACCCGATTCATTCCGTTCACACAGCACAGCTCACCAGTGTAAATATTGTTTTTTGGTACAGTGTACAGTACGTATGCTGACCATATCAGCAAATCGCGTGAAGATTGATAGGATAAATTCATTTTTGTTCGCCAACCAAATTTACTTTAACCCTTAATTAGCGACGAGCAACATAAGTCAAGTTAAATAAAGCTGGACTATGTGGCGGCGCTCGACATAGGTCGTGTGGCAATTTCAGCACGTAATGTTGCTGAGAGAGAGAGACAAGTGGTGGCAAGAGAGTAGCGAGCGTATGACTGCTCCAGACCACCGCGGCGAACCTACGGACACGAATCCCACCTCCTCCCTCCCGCTCTCACTCGCTATATACGGAATTGTATGGGGAAAGTGCCTAATTACATGCTTTTTGCACTCGCGTTGCACGGTTATTGCAAGAAAACTAGCCATCATAAAAGGATAGTTATGGAGTCATTCGAAAGCTCTGTTTATGCCCTTTCAGGGATAGATACTTGTTTTATGTTCTGAGTCTTATTTAGGCATGAAAATGATCACGTAAACAGCCCTATTTTGGCTAAAAACACCCTGCTGGGTGGTACATATAAATAAACCGCATAGGCCGCTCGCTCGTGAGGTGTTAAACTCAATTAAATCAATAAATACATGTGGCACTCCAAGGACTCAAACCTAAGATACTCACACCCATAGGTTAAGCTTATCAATGTATTACGTATATATAAGACAGCATCAGAGAGAGAGAGAGAGAGAGTGTGTGTAATTGCAGCTCTAACTTACGGTAGTTTGAGAGTTCTTTTATTGGTAGGCCTCCTGGTACATGATATTTTCAAAAGAGTTGTTTTTTATCATGTTAACGTTCATTTCATATTGAAGTATAACCCATTCTCACTTATTTTAAATTTTTGAATAACTATATTATAATAAATAGAAAGCGGATTAAATAAATTAATCTTCGAACTATTTTTTCTTTTCTGCAACATAGCAATAATTATGAGGTTACACAACACTTTACATCTCTAACTGCCCTGCCGAGCATCTGGTCTGACCACAGACAGACTTTGACTGGCCAGTCACAGCCGTGTAGACACCAACACAAGCGTGTTAGACAGACTTTGCCCGGTGAGGGGGCACAGGCGGTCAGACACTGCTCTATCGTGTGGACGAAGCTTTGGAAAACAAAAAATAATCCCTTTCCATACAGTGTAATCTATAAGTATATAGGCTTCATACAGTTACATTCAAGCAAAACAAAAAATTAATTCGCAGTTTTTATGGTCTAAAATAGAAAAGTAAAATTAGCAAAACCTACAGTTTGAAAAGTATCAATATTGTAGATCCATGCATTAAAATTTGTGCATGGAAGTCATAGGAATAATGACATTTGATGAATTACATCTCCATGAAAACTTCCTGGACCTTCATTCCTCACTAAAAGGCCCACAGCACATAAAGCGATACCTCCATGTAAATGCTACCGAGACACGGTCTGAGAGTGGAGAGAGATATAGAGCCCTCTTTTGCATTGCCAATAGTCAGACTAAAATAAACTTTTATAATTGCAGCCGTAGGCTTACCATTTACAGTTTGTAGCGCTTAACATATTAACTTACATTAAGGATCAAAGCCAGAGATTGCATAAGAGCTACTTATTAGCCAGTTAAACCTGTACGAAGCTTGCAGAGGTGCCAGTTTAGATAATTGTTGCAAATTTTGAAAGCGTTTGCTGAAAACTTAAGAGATGGCTTACGGACTAGGCTTACAGTTTTACCCACGATAGAGCAGACATTAGCTCCAATTAATTATATTTGTGTAGTCTGTTGGTCACATATTATGTTCACAGTTCACTTAGATAAGTTCGTTTATTCAGGTATTTATAGAATTAAAGTTTTCGAGGTAACTTTCATCATTCTCATTACTGGATGGTCTGAATCAGATTCATATGGATTATAAAGTTCTCAGGATTAGGCATGCTCCCAAAAAGTGTCACACAATACCAAGTCTAATATATAATTTTTCCCCTTAGAGTTTGATATAGTTGCGATTTAGAAATATATTCCTGAATTCATATATATTTATACAGATTTAAGTAGCTACATTATACTTTTGCTAGGTATGAGGGCATAGGATTAGCAACTGCAAAAATATATGCTGAAGTAGGACTTCTGAAGCAATCAACCCATCTTGATTATTAAGCCAGCACACCAACTCAATAGTTTCAGGACTGGAGCCCCTTCGAGAACTCAAATCTTTCATAAATATTAAAAATATCTTTCATCAAAATACCTTACTCTTGACATTTAAGTTTCCGAAAAATCTATTTATATGAAAGTATCAAGTCATAATTAGAAAATAATAAATTTGCCTGAAGCATCTCTTCCAATCTTTAATTATTTAACACCAGATTTTCTGAATTATTATTCAGATAAATTTAAGCAAAAATCAAAATAAATAGTTATAAAACGATAATCTCATCTTCATACCCTTTATTCTATAATATTTGATAATCCATTCCAATACAATTTACATACAACATGAAGATTAAAGATCACTGGTATAAGCGGGTGGTGACCGGTGCCTTCACTAGGACGGTGTCAGCGATGGTGCGGTATCTGGTGCTGGTGATGCGGTCCGTGTGGATTATGGTTCGAACCCGGGTGGACGTCACAGTCACACTGAGAACAGAAACAGTGTTAAACAGATTAAATGCTACTGTGAACAGGATTTTTTAAATAGAAAAACTTAAGTTACGCATATATAAATGGAGGGACGAAATATATCCGGTTAGGCCTATAGGCATAAAGATAAGTTAACGCTAGAACTGTCAAAGGCTTAATACTTTCGTGGCAATAAAAAGTTGCGAATTTGTTTTAGGAAGATAATTAGCGCAACTTAAACCTGTCCTACACTCAGAGTTTCAGTTTGGCATGGAATATAAAAATTAGCTAAAATGTATATCTACTTTTTATTTATAATATTCAGTTATTTATTATTATTTTTCTTTTATTTTGCCCACAGCTCTAAAACCAAAGAGGTTTAAGTAACTAGTTTCTAAACACCGGATTGTCACAACAGGTTTTAAATATCCCAGAAAGGGCCGAAATAAGTTTGCAAGATAGTATTTATTTGCAAATCAAAATAGAGGCACTAAATTAGGGTAAGATTTTACGGTGTGACAGTTACAAGCCCCATCGATATTTGTGTAGCCTATAGGTATGTTACACAAGTTTTCAGTCCTATATATGTACTTCCCTTCGCAAATGTATTATAAAGAGATATAGGGTAAAACACAGTCTTGTCTGCATAATGACAAGTCCAAAAAAACTGTCAGGTTAGTTTCTATCCACTTATTACTTTTAAGTTAAGTTAGGTTTCTTAGTTAGGTTCATGACAAGGGATCAGCTGGTAGGTATGGGATAAACTAGAGACACATCCTAGCTGGTAGGCAAGGGTTATTCTTGTATCCATCCAACGTTCTAGGTTAGGTTATTGTTTTTTTACTTCAAAAATCGCTAAACCCGAGCCAAGTTTTGGCAAATGTTGGCTCGGGTTTTCACATTTTGGGGTTTAAAGAGTTTAAAAAAACATTAACACTCTAGCCAACTTTCAAAATTCAATTACTGGGTATTTTTTACTTTGAAAAATGCCAAAAGAGACTACTTTTTTTCCCAATTTTGGAGTTTTTGTAATCTGAAAAATACCCATATCCGAGCCAACTTTCGCCAAAACATTGGTTCAGATTTTCACATTTTAAAGTTTTCTTACTTTTCTATATTTTATTTTCAGAGTTCTTCCCATATTACCCCTATTTTTCCCTTTTTACCCCGCAATTTCCCTGATCTTCATAGCCCTCCCCACTAGCGGGGGCCGTGTTTTTAGATTGTTGGATAATGGGTAAATACTCATTTGCTGCAGTCCTTGATATAAAACACTATATCCAAGAAAAAATGCAAAAAAAAAAAAAAAAAAAAATGCTAAAACTCGTGACGGTCACACCGTATCAATTTACCTAAATTAGCTATCCTAAACTTAATAATTAAGTAAAATAGGGGTACGATTTTAGTTACTAGACACTTATTGGACAGGTGCCACCAAGGATTTAATACATATTTTGTTTCGGTGTCCACGCATCCAACACAAAGCTACACCATTTTCTGGTCCGGTAATAGTATTGAAAACTATAATCACTTTTTAAATGTAGTTTAGTATTGAAAAAGATAACTTTTTAAATGTAGTTTTCGAAGAGAATGTTGTGCCGAAAATCGGCGGCGAGAGTCAGTCGTCGCTTTGGATCGTCTATTTGTTTACCCAGGACGCTCCAGGTTACGGCCAGCTGTTTTACTTGCGCCCTGCTGGCAACATATGACTATTATAATTCCCGGGGTGAGGGGGGGGGGGGGGTTTGAAGGGCAGAGCCCCCCTTCAACCCGTCTTGTATCCCACGGCCTATAACGCAAGTCTTTATCAAAAAATGTACAACTAGTTATAGCCTAGCCATTTTAAATAGACCGCCAAGGTGGGAAGTCACTCAGAGCGTAAAGTAAACAAAGCGACGACGCTACTTCCAACGAAGGCAACATGGTGATGGGCTGGTCTATCAGCGAGAACGGAGCGATCTCTGCCATACCCATAGCTTACTCAGACTGTTCCTTTTACTTATATATTTTCTAGATCTCATGTGACTGAGTCTCTTCCGTGGATTGACCTCCCAATCTACCAGATTGGAAGCCAAAGAGTCACATTTTTCCTTTGCCCCTCAACTTTCTCTTCATAATTGCGGAGGGGCACAGGGCCCTGGGTGGGGCTTTGGTTTCCCGGGCGTTTCCGCACCTTCAGCTCCCCGCCATGGAGTGGCTTCGGTCACCCAGGCTTTATTGTGGTCAGCAGAGAGAGTTCTGTGGGGGCGCTTGGTTATGGCCTTGCTCGGAGACTTGGGGCTGTTCGGCCAGGCAGCTTGGGGAACAACAACAACGAACGCAACAGAGTAGTCTTTTATATTTCGTCACATATAATTATTAAAAGAGTCTCCATTGCTTTTTTAGAGTTTCGTACACAAGAAAAGGGTGTAGCTGTGTGTTGAATGCGTGGAAACAAACAAAATATGTATTAAATCTTTGGCGGTACCTGTCAAATAGGAGTCTAGTAACTAAAATCGTACCAAAATAGGTTACGGGATAATATTAAAGACTTCTTTCGCCACCCTATTAGAAATAATTTATAAGGAAAATTAGGAACCTATAGACTATATTTTTCTCATAGTCCACATGGAGGCATTTAGTTATACACACTTTAAAAACTCCGATTACACCGAAACATAACAAGGCCCGACCGTAGACAAAGCATTGCGCACAATGAATCTTTCAACCGGACTCTACTGGTTTTGAAAGATGCGGAGAGTGCGATTCACCCAATAAATGGCGTGAGCGTTACTCACAAAAACAAAATACCGGCAACTTGTTTTTGCCCCTAACAGATCTATACAAGAGGATGACAATTAATCAAGGGGGGGGGGGGTTGAGGGGGAAAACTCCCACCCCTCAACCCATCGTGTATCCATTGTACCCCACAATTTCCCTTACCTACTGTAAAAGCGCAAATCATCCAATAAATTGCGCCATTTGAAGTCTTATCTTCAGATTAAATGAACAATGGGCAAGTTAATGCAAATCCTCCACTCAAACCATGAAAAAAGGCAATCAAACGCTATCCCTTGAAAAAAAAATAAAACTTGGTAAATAAGGCGGCTCTAGCCGTCTTTAATGTTACCGGTTACGGAATTTAAAACAAAATTAATTTTTTTTTTTTAAGTAGAAAAAGTGTTCTCAAATTTACTTACGCCTTTGTGGCAGTAGTGGTGAAGGTGCTGTGTCTGATGACGTAGGAGTGGTGAGTAATAGTGACATGATCCACAGACACCGCGGTCAACAGTGTGAAGTCAGTGTGGACCTGTGTGAGTGTCAGGGTGGTAGGTCTGATAGTTACGATAGTCTGGAGAGCCACCCGGTCATTCACGGGAGTTTGCAGAGTCTGCAGAGGGATCGTGCAAATTAAAGTTAGATCTGCAGAACTATCCCATTTGGCAGCACATGTTCTAGTTTTAATTCACTGGTGAAAATGGAACTGAAATACGGGAATTAGTGGAGAAGGCAACCATTACATTTTATTCCCTAAGCTACAAATTTTTAAATTAAATAGATTAACCAAGACTAAATTGACTTAAAGTTTTAGTTCTAAGATACGCATTATGCAAAATTTTAGAAACTTACAGTAGTTACACCAAAATTATTTTCGTATTTTATTCAGCCCAATTTCCTTGGTCTTACTTTAATGCTAAATTCAAAGCAGGCTAATTTTACAATATTTTAGTATTTGTTTTTGGTATTATTCTATAATTGCACCTATAAGAGCTTAACAAATTATTATTGTATTTAACAAGGAAGGTACGGCGAGGTAAGTGATGTGGTATAGGTGGCAATATGCGGAAATGGATTATAAAGGCATTCTGCCCCCCTCTTACCCCCTTACGAAAATCTACGGTTATTCACTCCACCCCAACTGGATTTCTACCGTTTTTCCCAACCAGCGGGGGTGTGGGGGCGGCAGCCCCCACCCATAATACTAGGTTAGGTTAGGTAAGGTTGTTAGGTTAGGCTAATGTCTCTGAAACATTGTAAATCTGAGTCACATCTAGATTGATAGACTTTTGTCAGAGGGGGGCGGAATGCCCTTATAATCCATTTCCGCATATTGCCACCTATACCACATCACTTACCTCGTTGTATCTTCCTGTTAAATACAATATATTTTTTTTAGCTCTTATAGGTGCAATTATAGAAATTTACTTTTTTTTTTCAACCCCTATTTTAAACTCAAATTCAGGCATAAAAATAAGTATTAATAACTTTCCATATATAAATTCAAAGAGGGGCGAAACTGAAAGATCCATTTCTTTTAATTATACAAAACTACACTATCTACCTAATATTTTCCATAGATATATTTTCTTAATCAAAATTCAGACTACAAATATTAAAAACTACCAACCACTGTAGTTCTGGCGGGGATCGTGCGGACCAGTAGAGTGGTGATTGTGACCTCTACACTCTGGAAGGCTACATCAGTCAAGGTCACAAACTGGTCATGGGTCACAGTCTGGGTCACCGTAGGGGTCTGAGCCTGCTGGACAACCCTTGTGATAGTCCCATCGACCACACTTAGAGTCCCCGGAGCGAAGGTCTGCTGGGTGATCGTAGTAATGATCCCACCCGCAAGCGTCTGAACCACTGGCACCAAGGTCTGGACCACAGGAGAGAAGGTTTGTTGAACGAAGGTAGTCACGAAGCCGCCGGGGAGAGTTCGAGTCACTGTGACTAAAGCCTGCTGCAGTACCGTCGTGACAGAGCCGGAGATCACAGAAGTGACTTTTGGGAAGGAAGGCTGAAACAGGGTGGTTAAGATACCATTAGCACCAACCTGAGTGACAATGCCATCACCACCCACAACCTGTCCTTTTTCGTTGCTCGAAGGTTGCAGAGACTGGTCGACAGAGCCTGAACCAGATTTACTCCCATCATCATTATTGAAAACTGTGCCGGATGGATTAGTCTGAAAATAAAAACGGCAGAACTTAAAATACGCCAGGACACTAGTAACATTTCTAATGATTGTCTCTCCCAACTAGTAAATTAGATTCACAAAAGATTTTGAAAAAATATTTTCGAAAGCCAAGATCAGATGCAATGGAAAGACTCTTGAAGTTCTATCCAAACTTAGGAATATTTAAAACTGAAGAGTAGTATAATTTATATTCACAAAGTTACATCCTCACAACGCGAAAGTTGTAATAAAATCAGATTAAAACTTATAATCTACCAACCCTTCTAGTGTAAGAACCTGCACTGCACACCACCACCACAAGGAAGAGAAGGAAACCAGTCAACCCAGACATCTGAAATAAAACAGTTCAGCTTCTAGTTAGCTCCATCTAACTGCAAGAAGAACATGCAAGCTTGCAATCTCGAGCCAAGAAGAACAAAATTAAATAGCATTAAAGATTGTTAATTTGACAAAACTGGGGCAAAACCTCTCTAAAATAACCAAACTAATGGGGCGAGAGTTACTCTCAAACTAATGGGGAAAAGACAAGAGAGAAGTGGGTAAAACAAAAAAAATAACCCTTTTAACTCGTTCCGACATACTATGTTCCAATAAGTCCGAGTAGGCAGGAGCCCCGGTATCATTGCCACTGCCTCGCACTACACTCACAACACTGCGGCCGTTAGAATTATCGGAGGTTGCCACCAACGGTTTTATCGTAAGCTAACTTATCTGACTTACTGAGCTCCACATAACACTAGTGGGTCATATAACTTAAGAGAGCCATGGAGATAAGTCCATATGACGCGATCGTGTCATATGAGTTTTTGGTTATAAGTTCCATAGGACGCGATCGCGTCATATATGTCGCAAGGAGTCAAGTGAAAACAACCTTCATACAGCATTATATGATTATAATCCAGACCTACCACAAACCATGACAAACTCCTATATACAACAAACAAACCAGACCAGATGACAAACAAATGGACACTTACCTTGCAGCTCAGCACGATAGGTGAGTTTGCGGTAAGAGCAAGAGGGAGTAACTGAAGTACCACTCCCCGTTACGTCCCTCCTTGCCTCCTTCTCTACCCCCCCCCTCCCCACCCCACCCCATATTCAACCCCTGGCAACTAGCAGTTATTGTCGTTCTCGAGTACTTGGAACCATAGAGTAAGAATACCTAAGAGGGGTGTCTTGGAAAATCAGCCGTGTTAATAGTAGTTGGCCATTATTTACAGATTTGGCTGGAATCCTGCAATAGATGGCGGTAGCGCATAGCTCCTCCCTATCGCGGGAAAATACTTTTGTCGTCTGTTTATTGACAGTTCCTCTCCCTTGCTGCAATGGTGTACACGTGTCTCCTGTAGAGTCTATAGAAACTCATGTAACTTGTTTGCTATCACCATATCAGCCATAGCCAGTATGAATACAATGATTTAAGAGTACACTGATATGCAAAAGCACTCCAAAGTATTGCCTACACTGAAATGTGAACAATACTCCATTAACCCCTTCTGTACCGTCGTCGTATGTTATATTTTATTCTAGCAATATGTAAACGATTTTATACAGCTTAGAAAGGATCTGTGGTAGTTAAAAGGGTTGATTGAGATAGTTCGAAGCCTTATAATTGCTAAAGATCCTTCCTAAAGTGAATACAATCGACTAGTAGGAGCCAGAATAAAATCAAAAGACGTCGTCGGTATAGAAGGGGTTAATTACATAGCTTACCAAGCTGAACCAAGCCTCCGTGATGATGTAAGGAGGCTGTGGTTGACCTTGAGAATAAGGATATGGTTTGCAATGGATCATGAAGGCTGTTGATTATTTGATATTGACTGTAAATTTATTAACAATGAATGTAGCCTATATGAAAAACTAATCTCAATTGAAGACATGTATTTACATTGTAATATAAGTTACTAACTTGGAAGTACACAGCCACACTCAAACTTTGGTCAAACATAAAAAAAAAATATATATATATATATATATATCGTATATACAGTATACTGTATATATATATATATATACATAGAGATGGAGAGAGAGAGAGAGAGAGAGAGAGAGAGAGAGAGAGCGAGAGAAGTAGTGTACCGGTACATATAATTAAAAACAAAAATCAGAATGGAGGGTACATCCGTAGATTTATTCACGTTGAGTAGTTCTGGAACCCTGCAATAGATGGCGCTGAAAAAAAGTCGAAAAAGGGTAACTGGCAACGTTTAGAGGCACCTTTTTATTAATAGAATGCGTAGGAAGACTCCTATCTCCTATACACAATCTCTGCTTGGAACCCCACCACCAGAGATTATATACTATACTAGGAGATGGGAAACCTCGTATCTAATGTACAGTACTAATAAAATCGTGCTCCTAAAGTTGCCAAATGCCACCACAAAATAACACCATCTGTTGTTGCTATCTATAACTAATAGTGAAAAAAATCTACGGGATCGCACTTCTCTTTAATTAGCCTAGTGCACTCCACAGTACTGTATAGTAATCACAAATTTGACGTAATGGCAAGCTCACGTCACCAACTAAAATAAATTAAATAGATGCATTAATTGATACTTAAGTATTTCATAAATTGCATTCCATGCAATAATGCACGCTAACCATTATGGCCTTAGCTGTATATACATATCAAGGACAAATGAAACAACATTCTCAATATACTTTATTTCATCCTGTTTTTCGATTAATATATATTTCATTCTTCCACTGGACAAAGGCAACGACTACACATAAAATTGATCCATACATCATCAGAGAGGACAGCTATCCTACTTTATCCCAAACCAGATTGATTAGGTTCTTCAATTTCCCTATGAATGACGAGTGGAATATAAACGAAAATTGGTATTCAGGGAAATGACATCACCGACCCTTTCTTTCATGATGTTTTACTATTACTGTCGGAATAAGAGGATAAGCATAGACCTATCCCAATATAAAATAGCGTAGGCTATGATATGGCTGGTTAAGGTTTGCTTATTAAAGTTATTTTAGGAATCAATCGTGTTATGATAGCGAAAAGACTAGGGAACGAGTTTATTTGTGTCAGGAGCCAGTGAAAATAACTATTTACCAGCTGATTTACTTGAAATTATCAATCACTATTGCATATTATGTCACAGCAACCATGCTTTCAGACCATGCCAGTGGAAGAATGGAAGATTATTGATTGACTTAGAACACAAAAAACACTGATTTGTCATTCACAAATCCAGTAGCTGTTTCGTGTTGTTTTGCAAGCTGATCACTAGTTCGGCTTTTAACATATTCAGGCATTCCTGGTAAAATTCGAAACTATCTCATAATAAATACCACACAACAATGGTATACCATTGAATACGTAACCCTTATATCTACTCCAAGCTCAATATAAAATATTTTGCAATAGAAAGTCAATTATAACAATGACAAACCCGATTGTCCTTGTCTGCAAAGGACCGAAAATGCAAGTTTGTATTTCGTGTACCAGGAGGCAATAAGTGGTCAGGAACCAGACCCTATGGTGTAAATGCCCTAGAGCTTGCCCTAAGGCCTACCAGACGCTAACGCCATCTGTTGTTGTTATCAGTCAGAATATCGTCAAAAAGTGGTGGGGTTCCAAACACTCGATAACGACAATAACTACTAGTTGCCAGGGGTTTCCCCCAACCCTTCTTCAACTCCCCCACCTTCCAACTCCCATCTCCCCCCTTCCGTCTGTCCAGCATAGCTGGGGAAGAAATAAGGAGAGGGGGAGGACAGAAGAGGGATAGGGCGGGAGGGGGCAGAAAAGGAGGCGAGGAGAGAGGTGACGCCTAATGGAAACTCAGTTGCTTCCTCCAGCTCTTCCTGATAAGACACCACTTCAACTGAGCTGCAAGGTACACTTGTCCCGATTCATATTGTTCCTCAAAGCCTGCTCGTGCCCCAGCATATAATTACTGCAACGTTACAGGCTACAGTTTTGGCCTGTGATTGGTGTCCCTTTTACTAAGAATGACTAATGCGACTAAACTTTATTATAGAACCAATATGGTGGAATCGGGAGGAAGTGAAAATTGGTGAAAGTGCATTTGATAAATTTAAACTTTCATAACTAAACTTCTGACTGAAATGGACAATATAAAGTGTAATTTAATTCTGCCGTCTATTATAGGCCACCTATAGCTGTCTTATACCATTAACTTCATTAATGTCTAAATGCGCGTACACTTATTAAGTCTTCTAAGGGTGGGGTTTNCCTCTTTAACTTGTCTCGTGGCACATGTTTTTAAGGATAAATACCGCATCATTTTTTTTTTTTTTTTTTTAACTGATATCCATATCCCTCTCCGCTAGCGAGTGTTTTTAGATAATTGGAAAATGGGTAAATATGCATTTGCTAAGCTGGATCTTAATTGTTCTAATGCTAGCACATTTACTTTGGAAAATATTTGCATACAAACCAAGAGCATGAGTAAATATTTAGATTAGATATCCATGAAGCCACAAGTCAGGATAAATTAAACTATCTGGGAAGAGGTGGGTAGTATTTTGGAAGCTCTTGGGGGGGGGGGGGGGAAACTATTGCATGATCTTAGATTTGCAGAAATTCCTGGAGACTTCGGATAAATTACAAAGTGGTTCCAGTTTATTTTAGGAAGGAAAGTCCTTTGTAATTAACTGAAGTGCGTTTAAGTGTACTTCTATTTTATGTAAAATTCTAGAAACTGATTGATAGTTGGGTAGCAAGGCGGGTAAAATAACGGTTTGATAGGGGAATCACAGCATGGCTTTAGAAAATGTAGGTTCTGTCTTCCCAATTGGTTAGAATTTCTGGAATTAGTTAAGAAACTGCTAGATGGAGAGCTAATTGAATTTACTTCGGTTTTAGCAAAGGCTTTTGACAAAGTACAACCTAAGGGTAGTTTATAAATTTTAGACTATCTGGATTAGTTGTATATTTAATAGAATGGTTAATGGCTAGAAAGACTGTAGCAAATGGATTAAATTTGATGGGATGTAGATAGTGGGATACCTGAGGGATCAGGTCTAGGTCTACTAATTTTTTAGCCTATGAAAGACTATAGTGTAGGGATTAATGGTAAAATTTATAAATGTGCAGCAGACTACATTACATGCCACAGTGAAGGATGTTCGTGCCAGATTTAGGGTACAGCATTACTGATAAACTAGTTACATGAACAGAAGTGGCACATTAACCCTTTTCAAGCTCAAATACGCGTTTGTTTTCTGGTAGTTATTAGACTATTTTATTCAGATTAGTAACTGTATACGGAAGTCAAAGGATTGATATGGGATGGTATTTACCCTTTTAATACCCACCGATCCATCCTAGGCTGCATAAAATAGTATAATGATAGCCAAAACAAACTGCTATAACGCATCAGAGCTTCAAGGGGTTAAATTTAACTTGGTAAGGTTACCACATAGGAAGGAAAAATTGGAATATTTGTTGTTGAAGGAAATTCGGTGTAAGAGAAAACTAGGATTTAGTAAAATATGGTTCTATGTTCTTAAAGCCTTGCTTGGAAGCCAGAAATAAAGCGGTACTTTGCTTCATAAATAGGAATGTTAATCACCAGAGTAAAGATTAAGTATGATTTAACCGTAAAACGTTCAGCCCCACTCATGGTAATGTATTCTGGTATGGTTCTCATTACAGGCAAGATGCTAATCTCCTAGACGATTTAGGCCTACAGTAACTTTATAGGGGTAGACTGGAAAACTAAATTTACAGTTTCCTGGTAAAGTTACTTTCCACGGATCTTATGAAAATAATCTGTTCCTTGCTATGCAACGGTTTATTTGCCTAGTGTAAGTGTTAAGCTACCACTTTAAATTATAGTATTTATACTTTTAGAAGTAGAATTTCGGAAGGATGGAAATTGTGCATGGACTTTTCTCTTTTGAAAGATGCTAGACAAGATGTGATGGTTAATTAAAATAGTATCTGGTTTATATAGTAATGTTCTTGGTAGACAATAGGCTCGTTACAGGCAGCTTTAGCTTTTCTTTCACACATATCTAACAAATAATTGAAGGATTCACTCCTTCCATAATGGTATATTTTGACAATCCTGGACTTATTTTATTAGACTCATTCTACGTAGGTATTCTATATATGGACGAGGTCTTATGACTGCTTTAATTTGGATTAATATTCTGGATGACCATGATAGGCCAGTCGCTTCTAGTTCTGTATTTATTGAGGAACGCCATTACGAAATTATTTGTTAATTGATGTATTTTGAGTTTATCATGGAATCTCGCCCTGATAGCTTTAAGATTGTTTAATGAAGAAATATGCAATCTGTGGAGGGTTCATCGGCCCACATGAGGGAAATTACTTTAACACTAAACTTCTCGGTAATGGCTATCAACATGTATTTTGAAGCTTTCCGCCATTTCTGAGGATTTAAAGTCTGAATATCTCTTCCACATGGTTAAATTCTTTCTAAACCTATGCTTCTATTTTGAAGCTGAATTTGTCTTGCGGAAGATGCCTCCTAATCCCTCATTTTACAAACTTTTATTGATTTCAGATGAATGGACTGGCTGCATTACTTTTCTTCCTTCTGGTGGTGTCTAACTATGCAGGCTCTCCAAACGCAAAAAAGGTTTGTATTTTTTTTAAAGTTTGCTGAAACGCTTGGATTTAGTTATTGAATTACCAAAATATAATTTTCCTAATATACTCCATCGTGCTAAAACTTTATTGTCTCTAAGTTTGGATAGCTATCTATCAAATTTTAGTCTTTAAATTAATGAATTAATTAAATTTAGAATTTTCTTTATATAATTTTAAATTATACATAAATTTAAATGCCAATAAATATTTAGGAATCTCTATTTTACTTTTCAGACCAGTCAACACAATGCTAAAGCCGGCCAGGCACAGTTTAATACCGGATCTCCATCTCAGTCCGGCTCTGGGAGAAACTCATTTGGCACTGGTGTAAATATAAATGGTGCGAGTGGTGCTGGGGCTGGTTCAGGCTCTTTCATAAACCAGTTTCTGCCACCTTTGGGCAACGAAAATAGACAGGCTGTAGGTGGTGATGGCATTGTCACTCAGGTTGGTGCTAATGGAATCTTCGCTCCGGTGACTCGAACTGTGGTCGATGGGACTATCACAAGGGTTGTCCAGCAGACTCAGACCCCTACGGTGACTCAGACTGTGACCCATGACCAGTTTGTGACTCTGACTGATGTGGCCTTCCAGAGTGTAGAAGTCACTATCACCACTCTACTGGTCCGTACGGTCACCGCCAGGACTACAGGGGTTGGTTGCTTTTGTTTTCTTTAGTCCGAAATTTGAGTAAAGATATCTTTGGAAAATATTAACTAGTTCCAGTGTAGTTTTGTATAATTTAAAATTCAGTCATTTCCAGTATTGCCCCTCTATGGATTTAAGTCATTTTATTTATGCCCTTGTAGGGGTTAATACAAAGATATTAATTAAATATTGTGAAAGGTGGTCTGCGTTGAATCTAGCAGTCAAGTTAGACCTAAGAAAAATGGGCTGGAAAAAATATAATTTTATCTATAGCTTAAAAACTAAACTGTTTTCATAATGCGTATCATGGAAAATAAAAAATTTAAAATTAGTCTTGGTTAAACTAGTAAAATTATTTGTAGCTTAGGGGGTAAAATTTAATGGTTGCCTTCACGAATTCCCGTTTTTCTTTTCACCAGTGGATTAAAACTTGAACTTGTGCTGCCAAATGGGATATTTCAGCAGATCTAACTTTAATTTGCACACTTTCCGCAGATTCTGCAAACTCCCGTGAATGACCGGGTGGCTTTCCAGACTACTGTAACTATCAGACCTACCACCCTGACACTCACCCAGGTCCACACTGACTTTACACTGTTCACCGCGGTGTCTGTGGATCATGTCACTATTACTCACAACTCTTACGTCATCAGGCAGAGCACCTTCACCACCACTGCCACACAAGCGTAAGTAAAATTTTAAATTTTTTAACCCGTGCAGTACCAGAGTCTTCCTTTTATCATATTCTGGGAAATTTTTGACTTTTATTCGGCTTAGGAAACTTTAAAATAAGGTTTCAAAGTATCTCTACCAACCATTTCAATTACCAGATTCATCCTAAGCTGTATAATTATAAACATGTAGCTATAATACAATTTCACTGGTACTCAGGGTTAAATTCCGTATCTTATTAAACTTCATTTTAACTTCTGCTAGTTAATTTAGTACCTAGATATATTTTGATCGGCAAATTAAAATGTTCGATCAAGGACTCCATATAAGCCCTTCCTGGGATAATTTTGTTACCATCGGTGTTTAGAAACTTTACTTCAACCTCTTAATTGGTCTTGGAGTGAGATGTGGGCAAAAAAATAAATAAATAATAGAAAAATAAACTTAATTAATAAGTAAATTTATAGTTAATCTCTGTATTTTTTGTTTTAAATGCTAAACGGCAACTCCTAGTGCCTGAAAGATTAAAAAAAATTCTAACAAAGCATATGGAAACTTTATCTCCCAACTGTTTTCGAAAACTAAAGTATTTATTGCCACGAAAGTATCACAGCTTTGAAAAGTTCGTGTAAACTAAACTTTTTTACTTATAACTTTAGTCACTCCATATCAATTTCGAACTAGGCTTTTAAATTTCAAAATATTAGTTTTAAAGGATTCGGTTTAACCTATTTTATTTATTGCTACAGTGTGACTGTGACTTCCACCCGGGTTCGAACCATAATCCACACTGACCGCATCACCAGCACCAGGTACCACACCATCGCTGACACTGTCCTAGTGAAGGCACCAGTCGCCACCCGCCATTTATACCAGTGATCTTAGGGTTTTATATACATTGTATTGGAATGACTTTAATATTCTAGAATAAAGGGTGTGAAGATCAGACTATCGTTTTATGACCATGACTTTTGATGCGTGTTTAGAAGATGTATTTGAAGGTTAATTCGGTATATGGTGTTAAATAATCTTTGGAAAAGCTGCTTCAGGCAAAAGGATTATTTTCTGAGAAAGCTCGGTCCGGGAGTACCGGCAGCTGCACCAGATTAAACTTAAAGCAAATTAATTTCCATTAACAAAAACTAATAATCTAGGGACAATCTCTAAACTTTCCTTAGTAGGCTTACACAAGCATTTCAAATTCGGTCAGGCTGGCTTGAAAGTCTTAGAATTGTCAAAGAGTGTATTTTACAGTTCCCAACCTTGGAGAATTACTAGTCTGTTTGGAAACGCTCTTTGGGTTCGCAGATCTATGGTAAGGCGGGAAAATGTGTGTGGAAATGGGTGGTGGGCGGGTCGGGGTCGAGAGGTTGGCAGTGTAAACTATTTGATGCAAGACATTTTAAAAGATTTTTGTAGTTTCTGAGCTAGTTTCATCTTGCCTAGCAAGAGTATAATTTGGATGATTAAATAATTATAAATCTAAGTTTTGCTAAATCTCAAACTATCAGTGTAACTACCGTAGGAGGGAGAGTTTATATACTAGAGGACGTGGGCATTGAGTGACCTGACAGTTTTTGGGACCTATCCTGAAACTAAAGTACGGAAGGATAGAGTTGAAAGCGCGACTTAAGTTATTAAGTATAACTAAAAGCAACTTCACAAGAATTCCAATTTATTTTTTAATACATATTAGTCAAAAGTTATGCATGTTAATTTCTAAAGTTTCACGAAGACATTTCACTAAATGCGTTCATAGGTTATACTTATGACGCCTAAGGATATTTTGTCCCAGCATGTTTGACGTTGGCAACTCGCCACTCACAAAAACAATGGTAGAGGTATAAGCGATGTGGCTGTGACCCTCCTAATGACAATTTCACGATCTGGCCTTTACAGTAGCCTCTACTTGTCTATTTAACTATCTTGTCTAGTCTCTCGATAGCGTAGAATTGATTATTAACCCTCTGACCTAAGACTCAATTTTGAGCCGATTAAGGATACTTTAAATCCTTTGTTACCATCAGGGGTATTTAGAAACTTTAGTTTAGTTACTTCACGCTACAACCACTCCTGTGTTTACTGATGGCTCCAAGACTTAGGTAGGCGTGGGGTTTGCCGTCCTTTTTCCCACTTGCTCGTATCAATATTCTTTAGCTCCCGTTGCCAGTATTTTAACCCTTTACCGGGCAAGGAACCATATATGGTAACTTAAATGGGCGTCCAAAAGGGCGCTCCCAAGCCGCCCGGTGTGTCTGCCACCACGTCATCATGCCTCAGCCAATCACCGATCAGGCTACACACGTGGGTAAGGTGTAAGAGCTGATGCCATCTCAGTATTGGTTGAGAGCAACTCTAAGTTCAGTTGCAGGCCAGACATGAAGAAAGTACGATCTCAGCGATTTTTCTCTTGACGCCCTCGACCCTAGCTCATCACGTAATATCAGTAAGTTGATAATAATCTGATATTATGCAGTTGAATAGTTGTACTATAACCTGATATAGTTGTCATTTACATGGAACATACGGAAATTGGTGAAATTTGTTTGCGAAAAAGTGAATGATCAAATATGGACATGCGCCCGGTAAGGGGTAAAGCCCAAGTGATCATATATGGACTTACGCCCGGTAGCCTATAGAATTGAAATGACTAAATATGATAATTTCGCCCGGTAAGGGGTATTACTCCCAAGTTACATAAAACCATATAACTTTGATGATAGTTACCCAAACCAGCATGGCACATGGCCACAACTTGGGTAGGGATTCTAGAATGTTCAACATAGAAATAAATGACCAATTTCTATTATTTCCTCATAAGTGTACAGTGAAATAAATATGAGTTTGGTAAGTTTAGTGAGTTCACAAATATTTTAGTGAGTTCACATATATTTTTGATATTGTGAGGCATATACTGAAGTTTTTTTGAGATATGAGTACTGTCACATAAAGAAATACCAATTTTCATGGGGATCCTATGCCCAAAATTTGCTGAAATTCATTGGTCAGGGAACCTCTGCCCAAATTTTGCTGGAATTCATTGTCCATGGGGAACCTATGCCAAAATGTTGCTGGAATTCTGTGTTCATGGGGAAGCTATGCCCAAATGTTGCTGGAATTACTTGTTCAGGGGAACCTATGCCTAATTTGTTTTTTGGAATTAATTATTCATGGGGTACCAGACAGTGTCTGGGTTGTGAAAAGTACCTAAACTAAAATATTCATATATAATCTATTTATATACTTATTAAAATAAAACGCTTATTTTTGGGTAATATAATGATATAACTGTTATTCTGTGTATTTTGTTTACCTTAAATTTACATTTTCAATATAGCATAATTCAAGATTATTTTTACCCTAGACCGGTGCATGACCATATATGATCACTTCGTCAACCTCGATTTGCTAATTCAATATGCAAAAATGTGAAAAAAAAATCATAAGCAAAAATACCTTAGAATTAGGTCTACTTTCATGGTCTAGGGTCAAAAAATGAAATTTCTAAGTATTTCTATGAGTGCCCGGTAAAGGGTTAACTGCTGAACTTTATGCTATTTTTATTGCCCTCCGTTTTATGTGTTCCTTCCCCTCTTCTTCCTTTACTTTGTTCTCTGATTATCTCGGTGCTCTACTTATCTTACAGTCCTCCCCTGTTCTACACCCTTTAGTTCTTTCCATTCAGGAATGGCTTTTCAGCCTTTCCGTCCGCAAAAAGCTTTTACATTTTTGCTGGGTTCCCAGTCACGTTGGCGTTTGCGGTAATAAGCGGGTTGATTGCCTTGCTCGTTCTGCTGCCGTGCGGGGTACCCGCTCCTCACTTGCTGTCCCGGCCTCTGATTTCTTCCCTGCCTTGTCCAGGTTTCTTTGGTCGAGGTGGCAGACTCCGTGGTCTATCTCGGTTAATAAACTTAGTTCTGTCAAACCGTCCGTTTCTGGGTGGTCTGATCCCTCTCACCGTAATCGCCGATGGGCGACTGCTTTGGCCCGTCTCCGCATTGGCCACACCAGACTTACCCATTCGTTTTTAATGTCCCGTTCTCCTCAGACTCTTTGCTCGCGCTGTACCGTTCAGCTTTCTGTCTCCCATCTTTTCCTCGATTGCCCCTTATTTAACGTTGCCCGCACGAGTTTCTTCCCTTTTCTGGCTTTCCTCCGCCGGCCGCCATGTCTTTCAGAGTTTCTTTCTGAAGCTCCCTCGTTTTCTATCTCCCGTATTATGTCCTTCCTTCATGTTAGAGTTCTCGATGATATTTAGTTACCTTCCTTCCAGTCTTTCAATATTTCGTGCCATATGGCCTTTGTCGCCTGGTGCGTTGGCTTCATTAATGTAATGTAAGTTAGTTTAGTTACTTCAACCTTTGAAGTTGTCTTTGAGTTAGCTGTGGGCAGAAAACCAATTTGGAGAGTTAATTATAAGAGTGAGCAACTCTATTTCCTATTGCTAATCTGGCAACCTCTGAGTCATATAAGAGTCTGAAGGGGTTAATAACTTAGTACAAGGTAGGGATTATTAAGAATTATTTGTTTTTTTTTCCCCTTGGCGATCGTGCTGTCATCTCGAACGCGCGGCTCGCTGTTTTCAGAGTCTTCTCGCCTATATCTAATCTGTACTCTATGCCTGAAACTATGTAATTCCTTCTGTACCGGGGAAGTCTTAATTCTAGCTATATTTAGACTATTTTGTGCAGTTGTAAGATTGGTTCGTAGAAAGGGTTAATTAATATAGTAAGAAGCTGAGTAAGTCTTTCCCAGTATAAAATTAAAGACCAACTGGTACTGATTTAAGTTAATAATTTATATGAATTTGATCTACTGTAGATCATGGACGAAACAAATAGAAGAAAAACTTTTATGAATAGAATAAAATAACTTTTCAAAATGGCAGAAAGTTTCTTGAACACCTAATTATAATAGGCTACCGTACCTAAAATTTTGAATGCGGTCCCTTGTCAGTTTGACTTCTATAATCAAAATCAGTACATTTTAACCATATTCAAAGTGAACAGATTTTCTAGTCAGATGGTCACTATGCTATCAAAATAAAATTAAAATCTTATGTCTGCAGTGTTGCATAGTTTTTCGGGAATAACTAGTTGGATCTGTATGATATTTTGACACTGCTTCGTTCACACCGTGTCCTAATTTTCGTTAATAGTGCATTACCAAAAGTGTAGAAACAAGGCACTTGTCAGTGTCAAGAGGTTAGTCTCACATTAATGAATAGGAAACTTTCAAGTCTACCGTGGCTTACCTGTGAGAACTACCAAACTATTATTCCTCCATCAAACACGGTAGTTATCAGCCACCACCCAACCCTACTACCTAATTTAAATTAGTCTAACATAACATTATTAAATTTCTAGCACCAGGCAACAAAGGCCATATGGCACTAAAGCAGGGAACGGATAGAGTTAGAAGGAAAGGAAGTTAAATATCGTTAAAGAGGCTGAGAGAGGAAAAGAGTCCTTACGTGGTCAACGGAAAAGAAAGGGGATTGAGGAGATCGGCAAGACAAGGACGACGACCAAGGGAAAAGAACTGCGACGGGCCGAAGAATAGAAGACAGTCAAGGAAAATTTGAGAAATGGAAACCTGAACACCACACCGGGAGCAAAGAGGTGGAGGCGAGCGGGACATGAGGAAGGAGTGGGTAAGTCTGGTATGGCCTAGCCAAAGCCTGGCCAACGCAGTCTCCCAACGGCGAACACCGAGGGGTCAGCCCAGGCAGAAACTGAGGCCTTAACCGTGCGGAGCTTAGTGGAAAGAGAAGACTACATTGTTTGCCAGCGAGACGGGAGGAAGGCAGAGATAGCTGGATAATAGTCAGAGGCGGGAATAGAGAGAGAAGTTGAGCGTCGCGAGCTGAACATCAACCTGCTAATTTCCACGGACACCAACATGGCTAGGCGCCCAACAAAATTGGACAACCTTTTTCAGAGCAGAGAGACTGACAAGCCAATCGTGGATGGCAAGAACCAACGGATGGACAGCAGGGAAAGACTGCAAGAGAAGGGCAGTGTAAGAGTCAGAAAAAAAAGAGTAAAGGAGGAAGAAGGAAAGAAGCACATGAGACGGACGGCAAAGAAGATAGCGTAAAGTTCGGCAGTCAGAACACCAGCTGGAGAAGGAAGAGAATACGGATAAGAACGAGAAGGAAAAAAAGATGGCAAACCCGACGCCAGAAGACGAACGGGAGCCATCCGTGTAATCCGGGGTAGAAGAAGAATGCCGTGTAAGGTGTACAAGGAAACGAGAACGGAGGGCGGGGTGGAAGACCAAGGAAAAATAGAGGGATACGAGGAAGGAGCCAAGGAAGACACTTACCGAGCCGGAGCGGAAGAACATGGAAAACTAAGAAAGTAAGGAATCCATAAGAGAAAGGAAAGGGGGCCGAAGGCGAGAATGAGACGGAACAGGAACAGTAGGAACAAGAGAGGGCTGCAAGGAAGGAAACTGAAGCGACCGGGCGTAGTACCGGAGAGAGAAGGGCCCGACGTCGGTACAGAGGGACGAAATTAGTCTATATAAAAATACAGTATACTTTATATGGACATAACTAATTTAAATGCAATAGGGTTGGGTGGTGGCTGAGAACTACCGGGTATAGGCTATCCTAGAGTTTACTATAACCCTTTAAAAGGACATTTACCTAATCCCAGGGACTGCCGCCCCCACAGACATCTTTGACTTAACTGAAAATCCTCAAATGCATACTATATGGAGAAAAACATGGCAAATCTATTGGCGCCTATTTTCCCGAATACATATTCTCAACGCTGCAGTAGTGACTTGATAACACTACTTTTAAACTAAGAGCCAAGAAATAGAGAATCATATAGCCTCAATATTTTGGAAGTTAGCCTTTCCAAGCTTAACTTTTATATAACCTTAAGGTAATAAAATACATTGATGCGAAAATTAGAGTGTAAATATAACTTTAAACCTTTTAACAAACTCATTACGATGTAACTTCATTTGCAATATGCCAAATTATTTTTCAGTGAAACTAAACATTAGGGTCTGATATCAAACCATGCAAATTTTTATAATTTAAGGGATTAAAATCAAATTTTAAAAAGTTCTTTTGAGAGTGCTTTCAGGAATTTATACTTAAATTAAATGTCATGCAACTGCAGAAATACTAGTTTATATTTTTTTGTCCAATCCCGAAACTAAACTTATGCAAATTAGGCTATTTACGATCAGTATTCACAAGATTCATTCAATGATGGCAGCTTAAAGATTTTATTGGAAAGATTATAGTCTACTTTCAAAATTAATATTTGCATTTAATTTAGTGTAAACCAATAACACCATAAGTGTTATTTTGGATAGATTTTGCATATACTTAACACTTTTAATAGCCAAAGTATTACATTAAAATTCTTCCGCTTTCAGTAATATTGGTTTTAAATATTCCTTAAAACTTCATAAATATTAATAATCTCAAAGTTCGGTTTCCTCCAATCCCGAAATTCCAAGATTAGTATATAAACTAACTAGGCCTATTCACAGGAAATATTGAAAGATGGATGCAAGTCGAATCAAATTTTATTGAAAGTAAATTACTATTGTCCATAGAGGAAGTGACCGTGGTGGTGGTGTAGAGACTGGTGACCGTGGTGATACTAGTTTGGTGAAGCATCTGGGTGCTCTCTACTCGGACAGTGTGCACCTGCAAGAAAAATAGGACATTAATTGCACTCTATAATTACATAATTTATAAGAAGTTAAATATAAACCGATTTCCAAGCGAGACTATAAATATTTTAGATTTGAAAAGTTAATAATCTAATCTATACCAAATTTACATAAGTTTAGAACATTCAAATCATATTTAATTCTCAAACATCCAAGATCATAAAATGTCAGCTATTGCTAAATTTAATTTGAAGTTATAGTTTACATATTTTTAAAGTCAAAAAATAACAGTTGAAAGTACCTGGTGTGCAACTGCAACATGGGTGATACTCTGCACCAAGTCTACAATGTTGGTGGTGATGGAGAAGCTAGTGAACACAGAAGTCTCAGTCAGGGCTGAACTAACAAACACCGTGGCAGTTACAAACTCAACCTGTAGATAATTTCACAATCAGTAATTATTGCAAGACATTCAGATTTGTAAACTTTGAAGCAAACTTATCTAATTTACACTTCATAATTGCTCTAAATACTGTATAGTATATTGTATCGAAACTAGACCATTAAACCCCCTTTTGACAACATTTGAAGGCTCACTTTTTATCGAAATATAATTTCATGGAAACTTAGTTTCCATATATAGGTGGTACTATAAATACAGCTGCAAAAGCTTACCGGGGTGGATGTGACCCGGATGACTGAAGTGTAGGTCCTGGGGTAGTTAGCGTGGAACTCAGTCAGTAACGTACTGTGTGGCCGTGGCGGTGTAGTCAGTGATCCAAACGTCAGAGGTGCTAGTCTCTCGCAGGGTGTGAGTTAGTCACCTGATGGGTACATAAAATTCAGAATAAAATATATATACTTATATATATATATATATAATTAATATGTATAGCAAGGTCCTTTATTCTAATTCAGAAAATGTATAAGGTTTTTGTTTGCAAGTTTTATAACTTAATTAATTTATTCCTAATAGACTAAGAATTAACATTATAGTAATCACAGAAAGTGAAGACTATCATAAAAGCTTTTAGCTTGGTAGAAAGCTTTAAAATGCTTAAAATTTAAATTTTACCTAGATATAATCCATGTAGCCATAAATATTCGCCAACTTTTTTATTTTAGACTAGTTAAACAAATATTCCCAAAGTTTGTCAAGCCAAGAACAGTAAATCTTTTATAAACTTAAATTAGTGTACGAATCGTCTCCGTAGCAGTACTGGTCAGTGACCGTGACCTCCACCGGCCTGGAGTACCGGTGCTGCTCATACTGCGGGACTAAAAGCCCGGACACCTAAATGGAGAAAAGAGAATATGAAACCGTTTTAGAACGAAGATTCATTAGCTTCACTACATTGAAATGTGCCCTCTTCATGAAACATTTATGGAAGAAGATTACACAATCATATATTCCAACCCAGTAACCAGGAAATTACGTACCCCAAGTACAGTCAGAGCGACTAGATCATTAATAAACCCAGCCATCTGAAACATGAGAATACATATTTTAAATTACACGTATTCTAAGCATTATTACAATACTCAAAATATGTAGCAATATATTAAAAGTGACTGAACTAGATAACCAAAACATAAACTTCTACCGTGAATGTGTGTGTTGAGAGGTTTCCTTGACGAACACCAGGGAGCAACTGCCGAAAATTTATCCTTTCGGCCTATTTATAACATCTGATCGGGAACTTGTTCGAGTTGGTACTTTGCCTCTGGCTTCAGTTAGTAATGACAACATACTGTCTCAAAACGACGATAAGTTATAACATCCAAAAATATCGTCATATACACAGCATATTAATTCATAATGCCCTTTCTTTGTAGGCTACACTTACAGTAGCATTTTCTATAATATTTTTGGTTCATAATTAAATCAATATATTATTTTATGAAAGCATTATCATAGTGACCCATCTAACAGTGGTGAGCGTAAAGCTTCAATGTTATCATTCATATCCATATACTCGCTCATTATAAACATTACCCAAGTACAAAATACTCATTCAAATAGTTTGCAAATAGGCTTATTCATGAATAAATTATATAACTCGCATCAAATGCTCAATCACGTCAAATTATGACATACAAGGGGACCAACAACATACAGCTGTGGTGTATCGGAAATCAAAACGTGAGAACAAGGATAGGGATATAGGGTTGGACTGGGTATAAGAGGTACTATGCAGCAGAGATATATATACTATAGGTAACACCCGTTCTTAACATTAAACATCAATTACAAACCCCAATGTACTTGAATAAACTAATGAAAGCATATGGTCCTCCCGGGATTCGAACTCGGGACACCACACCCAGAACATAAGCACCTGAACCATTACACCACCAACACAATTAAAAGATTGAGTACACGATCACGATTAATATCCAATTTTGGATATCAATCTAATCATGTACTTAGACCCAACTGCATTATGGAAAGCGCAATGTTTTTGTGAGAGTAACGCTAGCGTCATTTATTGGGCGAATCGCGCCCGCCGCATCGTTCAAAACAAGAAGAAAGTAAAGTCGAAGGATTCATTAGACGGAATGCTTTGTTTATGGTCGGGACTCATTATGTTGGCGTTATTTGTCGGTGTAATTGGGTTTTTTCAAGTTATCGATAACTAAATTCCTCCATGCGGACTATAATGAGAAGACAAAAATCTAGGTCCCTATGTTCTCTAATAAATTGTTTCTAATAGTGCAGCGCAAGACGTCTTTAATTATATCAAATTAGATATCGTAAATATATTGATAAATTTTGTTCGGTGACAAAAAAATTAATGCCTTCGAATAACAATCATTCATTTCAGCAGACGGACTCCCGGAGGTAAGGCTGATGTTGATTGTCAGTTATGTTTGCCTTTATCGTTATCTCTTATAATGCTGGTCCTTATGTCCCACTGAAAACCAAGGCTCTCTCTTGGATTTATATATGAAGAAACCAACGACCCTATAATTATAGTTTCCCTAAAACAAGTGAAAGGTAGATAGTATTTTGGTGAAGGCAGATAATATATATATTAGGTTAATCGTGAAATACTCAGATAGGGCGACGTATATTATATGACAGTTTCCATAAATTTATCTGATATATCACTTCTCTGTATTAAGATTATCCATGTTTACCTAATACTCTTTTGTTTTTAATCCACATATCGTTGTAACTTGTGGATTTGTGCCACAGGGGCATCCAGTGTTCAGCTGAGGAGTGTTCATACATCATATTTCCATAATCTAATCTAAATAAATAGAACAATTATGTGTTATTATCCTTAACCATGTTATAATAGGGCTCCAACATGACACTACTTTTAATGACATGTTAAACGCAATAATTATATAGAATATTAATGCAGTCTCTTGTGGGGTGTAGAGTAATAAATAAATATAGATGTGTGCCCACCGCTGTTTAAGGCATGTTTTGTGATTATGTATTCCCATTGCACACATTATAAGGAATTCTAAAATAATCGTTGTGGTTATTTTCAATTGGTTCATGCGAGGAAATTAATTATAGGCTAATTTCTTCTCTTACCTAGTTGAATATTTAAGGACCAAATACACAATTACTAAAGTGTCAAGTTTAAAGATAGCCTAATCACCCAAGCTTTGGTTATTACCTAACCGCACTATTGATATGTATGGGTTACTTTGATTAGGTGCATAAATTATAACATCACAATATTCTGATGTAAACCAACTCAACCCATATAGGCTACAACTTCAATATAATGTTACTGGTCGCTTTATATGAATATGTTATTTCATTGGTCACTACAATACATACTTTGTCAGTCCCAAATTACGTTTTCGCAGTTAATTTTGAATATCCTGGTAGCGAATAAACATTTCTAATTGATTTCAATGTTTTAACATTCACTTATCTTAGTCATTTATGAATAGAAAATGTCATGTAAATTCCAAATTAAAATGCTTAGAATCAACCTGAGTAATGCTTGATAATCATATAAACATCGAAAAATTTAGTTTCGACCAAACTATAGGCCTAGTATCGTATATATCATGATACGGTAGGCTACGTAATAGACTTAGTAGAGGTAATGAACAATTAAGTTGGTAAATATAGCCATAAGGAACAAACAATGGTACTATCATTTGTTATGTTATATAACGGAGGCGATTCTGACATTAGTAAAGTGTGTATGTTGGGGTTGCTTAGCCTAAGCGATCGATATTGCATACAGTAACTGTGTGAAGTATGAAGGCAAATCCTCTAGATTTTTTTCAGCAATATTAGTAATGCATCCATACACTAGATGGCGTTTGTTGCAGCCTCAAATCGATGCTAGACACCGCTATCTATGGTATAATTTTTTTTTTTTTTTTTAATGGAAGGCATATGAAGTTTCCTATCTCCCGTATACTGTCTCTTGCAGTAGCACTGCCAATTCTGGATACTGTTGGTCCATTAGTTCCCTATGCAACCATATGTTGGGGAAGAAATGTCAAAGCAGTACAATCAAGAAATTCACGATGATCTGGCCTTTACAGTAGCCTTTACTTGTGTCTATAGTTGCACTCTTGTTATGTTTACAGAGTCTCTGGATAACGTTGAATAGTTTATTCATAGCGTTATTAGTAAGAGGTAGGGATTATTACAAATTAATAGGAACCCTCCCATTTTCTTTGGTGATCGTGCTGCCATCTCTCGTGCACGCGGATCACTATATTCATATTTGTGACGTCACTCTTTCGACTCTATCTATGGGTGAGGGAGAGAAGAGGGGGTTACTGGGGAAGCCATAAGGAGAGGGGGAGGACAGAAGAGGGATAGGGGGGAGGGGGCAGAAAAGGAGGCGAAGAGAGAGGTGACGCCTAACAGAAACTCAGTTGCTTCCTCTAGTTCTTCCCGAAAAGACAACACTTAACAGAGCTGCAAGGTACAGTTGCTCTCATTAATTTTGTTCTTCAAGGTCTGTCAATGCCCCAGTTTATAATAACTGCAACATCGCATGCAAATTGTTTGATTGGTGTCTCGTGTTATTGACTAAAGCGACCAAACTCAGTTCAAATAATGTCCAGTGATTATTTTTGGCTTGCTTGCCTACCAACTGAAAAATAATGCTAGTATTTAATGTAATATTTAGCATGTTGCTACTATATATATAGCTTGGTTTCCACTCGACCACATGAGCACTGTTAAAGTATGCAGGTGGGACGATAGAGAAGTGTCGAACAGTGTGTATAGCAACGTATCGAGCATTGAGGAACATTATCATACGTCTTTTATATAATGACAATTGCTGCATATATGGTATGGCCAAGCATCGTGAAGATCTAACTTCACCCCTTATACGATATGACTAGGACACTCATTCAACAGAATTCTGCTTGGATTAAATTACTGTATTCTGATTAGGAAGGAATTTAAGGTGTAAAGCATTATCTTCAATAACTCTATATCCATTAGATAAAGATTAGCCTATAATTAATCTGACACTCGCATACACCTATTTCCTACATAGTTGGCTCTATATTCTGAAAATTAGTAAAAATTACATTGTATACCTTAGATGGGCCAACAAGGGCGTCAAATCTATTAGACTTGGTCCTCTAGAGAAGATTTGGTGAAGACTTAAATGTAGGGGACATCTTGGGAAATGCTACTAGTAAAGTCTCTCTAGAAGAGGGTAGATTGATCATGCACTGATCCCTAGTGTCCATTATGGTTTAGGCTACAGAATTACTCTTGATAAATTTAGTTACACGCGCAGAGAAGTGGCACATTAAATTTAACTAGGCTAAAGGTTTACCACATAGGAAGGGAAAATAGGAATATTAGTTATGGGGAAGGAAATTCAGTTAAAGAAGAACTAGGATTTAGTAAAATCTAGTTCTGCCAGAAATAGTTCCTTTCATAAATTGTTAGTCAGGACTAAAAATAAAGTATTTAACTGAAACTCCCGTTAAGCCCCACTCAGGGCATTGTATTCGGGCATGGTCATCCCGCTACAGGCAAGATATTAATCGCCTAGAAGATGTAGGCCTAAATTAACTTATTATACAGTATGGGTAGACTGAAATAACTAGGTAGTTCCCAGGTAAAGTTTCTTTCCTCGGATCATATATGAAAATTATATTCTTTAATTAAGAGTACCTTGCTATGCAGCAGGTGATTCGCCTAGTGTACAGTAACTGTTAAGCTACCACTTTTATTAAGTTATACTATTTACTTAAAAGTACTATTTAAATATGCTAGAGAAGAGATAGGATGGTTAACTCAAATATTATCTAGTTTATAATGTATAGTGTTCTTGGAGGAAGGCGATAGGGTCGTTACAGGCAGCTTCAGATTCTCTTTAATACGCCTAAAAAAAAATAATCTTTCACTTCTTAAAAAAAAAAAAAAAAAAAAAAACAATCCATGACTTAGTACAGTAGACTAATTTTATTGTAGGTATTCTAAATATGGAAGAAGTCTAAAGACTGCCTTAATTTGGATTGATATTGTGGATGACTATGATAGGCCAGTGGCTTTTAGTCCTATGTAATTGTTATTGACGAACGCCATATAAGAAATTATTTAATTGATTTACCGTATTTTGGCTCATGGTATGCCGCCCTGATACCTTTTGACTATTGAATGTTTTTAAATTCTTAAACTAAATCTCCATAAGAAATCTGCAATCTGTAGAGGCTACCAGCCTATAAGAGGCAAATCACTTTCACACCAAACTTATCCTTAATGGATATCAAATTTAAGTTTGAAGATTTCCACCAATTCTGATAAGCTTTAAAAGTATCTATTTCAAATTTGTAAAACCTTTTTTAACATTAGTAGATGCTTCATATTCACTCATTTTACAATCTTATATTAATTTCAGATGACTGGACTGGTTGCATTACTTTTCTTCCTTCTGGTGGTGTCTTCCAATGCAGGTTCTCTAAACGCAAGGGTTGGTATTTTTAAGTTTGCTGAAACGCTTGGCTTTATAGTTATTGAATTGCAAAAATATAATTTAAATTTTTATACTCAATCCTGCTAAAACCTTCGTCTTTAAAATTTTAGATCGCTATCCAAACTTAAACTTCTAATTAATTAAATTTATAACTAATATTTTATATTTGAATAACCATCTATATTAAAGTATCTTTTACGTTTCAGACCAGTCAACAAAGGGCTCAAGCCGGCCAGGCACAGTTTAATACCGGCTCTCCATCCCAATCCGGCTCTGGGAGCAACTCCTTTGGCACTGGTGTAAATATAAATGGTGCGAGTGGTGCTGGGGCTGGTTCAGGCTCTTTCATAAACCAGTTTCTGCAACCTTCGGGCAACGAAAATAGACAGGCTGTAGGTGGTGATGGCATTGTAACTCAGGTTGGTGCTAATGGAATCTTAACCACCCTGGTGGTCGATGGGGCTATCACAAGGGTTGTCCAGCAGACTCAGACCCCTACGGTGACTCAAACTGTGACCCATGACCAGTTTGTGACTTTAACTGATGTGGCCTTCCAGAGTGTAGAAATCACCGTCACCACTCTACTGGTCCGCACGATTCCCGCCAGAACTACAGTGGTTGGTATTTTTTTTTTTTTATCTTTTTAGTCTGAACTTGGAGTAAAGATCTCTCTGGAAAATAATTAAGCTAGTTCCAGTGTAGTTTTGTATATATAAAATTCCATCCTTTAAAAGTTTCGCCCCTCTATGGATTTAAGGGATTTTATTAATTTGATACTTATGCTCTAAGTAGACTTAATTTCTTGTACGGGTTGATAATATGTTAATTAATTAAATATTAATATTATGAAAGGTGTCTGCGTTGAATCTAGCCGTAGAGTTCGAATAAGGATAATGGGATGAACAAAAAAATATACGAAGATTTAAACTATTTTTTTCATAATGCGTATCTTGGGCATTTTGTGCATGGCCACCCCCATTAAGGGGAGTAAGGAGTCTGGCAATAGATAGATAGAATCTTGGAAACTAAAACTTTAAATTTAGTCTTGTTAAATTAGTAAAATTATTTTTTGTAGCTTAGGGGATAAAATGCAATGGTTGCCTTCACGAATTCCCGTTTTTCAGTTATATCTCTACCAGTGGATTAAAACTTTAACCTGTGCTGCCAAATGGACATGGGATATTTCTGCAGATCTAACTTTAATTTTCACTATCCTTTCGTAGATTCTGCAAACTCCCGTGAATGACCGTGTGGCTCTCCAGACTATCGTAACTATCAGACCTTCCACCCTGACACTCACTCAGGTCCACACTGACTTTACACTGTTCACCGCGGTGTCTGTGGATCATGTCACTATTACTCACCACTCCTACGTAATCAGGCAGAGCACCTTCACCACCACTGCCACACAAGCGTAAGTAAAATGTTAAAGATTGTTTAACTTGTGCAGTACCAGGGACTTCCTTTTATCATATTCTGGGAACTTTTAGACTATTTTATTCAGCTTGGGAAAATCTTAGGCAATAAGGCTTCAATATCTCAACCAACCATTTAAACTACCACAGATCCATCCTAAGCTGCATAATATAGTCGACATATAGCTAGAATAAAATTTCCCTTACTCAAAGGGTTAAATTCCGTAACTTATTAAACTTAATTTTAAAGTTTATGCTAGTTAGTTTAGTGCCTAGATTTATTTTGATTCGCAAATTAACTTTCGCGCAAAAGGCCGCAATTTCAGTCCTTTCTGGGGTAATTTTGTGACTATCAGTGTTTAGAGAAGTTACTTAAACCTCTTGATTGGTCTTCGATGTGGGCAAATAAATCTATCTAAAAATAAACTTACTCAATAATTAATAAATTGTGTTTTGAGAATTAATCCCAGTAAGTTATATTTGTAGTTTAAATGTTAAACAGAAACTCCCAGTGCCTGAAAGATTAAAAGTTCTAACAACAAATTTGGAAACTTTATCTTAAAACTTTTTTTCGCAAACTAAGTTTTTATTGCCACGAAAGTATTAAGGCTTTCACAAGTTCTAGTGTAAACTAAACTTTTATACTGATAACTAATTTAGTCCGTCCATATATCAAATTCCAAACTAAACTTTTAAATTTCAAAATTCTCTTTTGAAGGATCATTGTTTAACCCATTTTATTTACTCCTACAGTGTGACTGTGACTTCCACCCGGATTCGAACCATAATCCACACTGACCGCATCACTAGCACCAGATACCACACTATCGCTGACACCGTCCTAGTGAAGGCACCAGTCACCACCCGCCACTTATACCAGTGATCTTTAATCTGTGTTTTATTGGAATGGATTAAATAATATTATAGAATAAAGTGTGAAGATCGGACTATAGTTTTATAACCATTACTCTTGATTTTTGTTTGAAAGATTTATTTGAAGGTTAATTCAGTATCTGGTGTTAAATATTTGAGTAGCTGCTTCAGGCAAAAGGATTAGTTTCTGAGGAAAGCATTAGTTTCCAGATAAACCCTTAAGTGCTCTTAATTAAAATAGGACTTCAGAGGCTATCAACCCTATTGGATTATTAAGCCAGCACACTGGAAGTCCAGAATAACTTCAGGACTAGAGCCTCTATGCGAAAACTCCAGTCCCTTGAAGTGCTCTCCTAAATATTAACAAGTTTTATCATATCCTACCGCAACAAAACGGCCAAAGGTAGGTCAGAGAGTACCGGCAGCTGCAGCAGATTCAACTTAAAGAAAATTAATTTCCATTAACAAAAACAGATTATTAAGACTCTCTAATCTTTTCTTAGTAGGCTTACTCTTTTCAAATTAAGTCGGCTGGTTTGAACATATCTTAAAATTGTCAAGGAGTGTATTGTACAGGTCCCAACCTTGGAAAATAACTGTTCTAAACGGACTCTTTGGGTACACCGATCTATGGTAAGGCGGGAAAATGTGTGTAGACATGGGTGGTGGGCGGGTCGGGGTTGAGAGGTTGGCAGCGTAAATAATTTGATTGACATTTTGAAGATGTTTGCAGTTTCTAAACTAGTTTCCTCTTGCCTAGCACGAGTAATTTAGTTCAAATAATTATAAATGGAAATAATTTCTAAACCGCAAGCTATCTCTAGTCTAACTATCGAAGGGGAAGTTTATAATTATACTAAGAGCCTTGGGGCATTCAGAGACTTGACAGTTTTTTGGGGACCTATCTTGAGAATTTTTAACCCCTTCTGTACCGGCAGTCTTAATTCTAGCTATATTTCGACAATTTTGTGCAACTGTAGGAGGATCGGTTCGTAAAAATTGTTAATTTAGTTCGAATCTGAATAAGTCTTTGCCCGTATAAAATTAAAGACTAACTGGTACTGATTGGGTTAATAATGCATATGAGTGTGACCTAGACCATGGACGAAAACCAAGAAATGCATTTAAGAATCTAATGTAAAACAAAAATCAAAATGCCAGAAGTTTCTTGTGAACATAGTCTAATTATAATATGCTACGGTACCTCAAATTTTGAAAGCGGTCCCTAGTCAGTTTGACTTCTATAAACAAAATCTGAATAAATTGTAACTGTATTGAAAGTGAACCGTGAACTTGGCATGGTGACAATCCGACGAGAAAATCTATCTAAATTGGATTCTTATAGCCCTGTCCACACGATAGAGCACTGCCCGTCGGGCACGAGGGAAATGTTCGAGATCGGGCAAATTCAGCGGGCAAAACTGGGATATATCGGTGCACGTTGTGCACCGATTGAGCGAAATCGCCAGACACTGCCCGGTAGTTTACTGGCGGGAATGGGGATAGAAGGAAATACTGTAGCTTCTTTAACCCATTCAATACCGGTGACTTCCATGTTATTATATTCTGGCAATTATAATAAGTGTTCACTCAGCTTAGGAAGGAAGTCTACCCATTAAAAGGCTACAGATCTCTATCTCTTTAGCTACCATACCCTTTTAAGCTTAAAGAAATTTTCTAAATGTAGCTCAAAACAAATATAAAAATACTTCGCAGACTCCGAAGGGGTAACTAAATGTTATCCTATTATACGGGCAACTATCAGAAAAATCTAGTAAATGTTACTGATGGTATGAATTAAAGGTTAGCTTCAGAATGTATGGAGAGCGTTATCATTTATATTGATATTATTAAAATTAGCATTGTGTGACCGTAATAAATTCCTAGCACCAGGCAACAAAGGCCATATGGCACTGAAGTCAAAAAGTGATAGAAGGAAAGGAACTCCAATATAGTTGAGGCTGAGAGAAGGAAGGAAAGCTATTACACGGTCAACAGAAAAGAAAGGACAGGATATCGGTAAGACAAGGTCGACGACCAAGGGCAAAGAGGAAGGGAAAAAAACTTATTCGGGCCGGAGAAAAGAGGACAGTCTAGGAGAATTTGTGAAATAGAAATTTGAACATCACACCAGGAGCAAACCGGCGGAGGAGAGCAGGACATGGGAAGGAGTGGGTAAGCCTGGTATGGCCTATCTGAAGCCGGGCCAACGCAGTCTCCCAACGGCGAACTCTGTGAGAGGGGTCAGCCCAGGCAGAAGCGGAGGCCTTAACAGTACGGAGCTTATTAGAGGAAAGAGAAGACCACATGGTTTGCTAACGAGACAGAAGGAAGGCAGAGATAGCAGGATAATAATCAGAGACTGAAAGTGAAGGTGACCTGACCGTCGCAGTATCACGAGCGAGAACATCAACCTGCTCATTCCGACGGACACCAACATGGCTAGGCACCCAGCGAAAGTGGACAACCTTCTTCCGAGTAGAAAGACTGACTAGCCAATCTTGTATGGCAAGAACAGCAGGGAAAGACTGCAGGAGAAGGGCGTTGTACGAATCAGAAACAAGAGTAAAGGAGGAAGAAGGAAAGAAGTACATGAGATGGACGGCAAAGAAGATAGCATAAAGTTCGGCAGTCAGAACACCGGCTATAGAAGGGAGAGAATACTGATAAGAACGAGAAGGAAAAAGGATGGCAAACCCGACGCAGAAGACGAACGGGAGCCATCAGTGTAAACTGAAGTAGAAGAAGAATGCTGTGCAAGATGTTCAAAAGAGATAAAAGAACCAGAGGCGGGGTAGAGGACTTAGAACAAGGAAGAATAGAGGGACACGAGGAAAGAGCCAAGGGGGACACTTCCATAAGTGTTATGGGATTATTATTCTTACAAGTATTATAATTATTAAAATAGGGATGCGCACCAAGCCGAAAAAGACTGTGGCACCAAAATAAACTTTGTGGAAAAAACATCGGAGTTGTGGGGCTGGGCACAATACGGAGTAGAGTATAAGAAGACTAGGAAACACTAATTAAAGAAGCTTAAGGAGATGGGTATGGAGGAGAAACCGCATAAGAAGTGGGAGGGAGAATGTGGGGGACTCTCCAAGCATATCGGCTAAGATAAGGGGGTGATTAAGGGGAATGCCTGCCGTCGAGCATTGGAGAAACGCGGACAGTCTATCAGGAGATGCTGGACAGACACTGGAATATGGCAGCAAGGACAGAGCGTGGGGACATCACAGGACATCAAATGACCATGCGTGAGCCTGGTGTGGCCGAGCCAAAGACGGGCTAGAGCGGTCTCTCATCGACGATTGCGATGAGAGGAAGACTTCCAAAGGTAGGACGGAAGGTTTGACAGAACGCAGTTTGACATCAGACACCCTCATAGAGGTCCACTCGTCCTGCCAGCGATGATGTAGTAATTGAGAAACATGCAGGAAGTAATCAGATGCAGGAAGACGCCGTGGCACGAGTCGGTTAGAGGTAATAGCAGAGCGGGCGAAAAAATCAACTCGCTCATTGCCAGGCACTCCAACATGACTCGGGACCCAACAGAAATACAGGAACTTTAATTTAGTAGCGATGCGGAACAACCATTCCTGAATCTCCAGCACTAACGGGTTAACAGCGGGAATAGACTGAATACTCTGAAGAGCACTAAGGGAGTCACTAAAAATTACAAAGGTATGCAGGTGTGAACAAAAAATATTACGTAGGGCAAATAAAATAGCAAATAACTCTGCCGTAAAGGCACTAGCACATGATTGGATGTGACGTTGGAAGGTCCGGTCCGGGAACACAACCGCAAACCCTGTACCGGCGGAGGTCTTGGAACCATCAGTGTACACTGGAACGGCTGAAGAATGGTGTAGCATATGTTCCGCAAACTGAGCATAAAGCAACTGTGGGGTTGAAGAGGCCTTAGAGGGGGGGAGGGCAGCTGTGCGGTA
>JAGKTK010000460.1:15842-34629 GCA_018397895.1 Paralithodes camtschaticus | reverse complement strand
CTGTAGCAATGTCTGTCAGGTGTTGAATAGGGTGGATAAGTGTAAGAACATGTTTGTAGATTTCATTCGATATGAAGAAATGAAGCTTAGATATTGCTGATACCAATTATTGATCAAAACACACTTGGTGCCGAGCCATCACTTATTAGCGCGACTGTACTTTTCATTGTATTCTGGCAACTATTAGACGATTGTATACAGCTTATGAAGGACACCTAGTCATTCAAAGGCTACAAACTATCTCAATCAATCCTTTTAGCTACCATACATCCTTCCTAAGCTTCATAAAATCGTCTAAATGTAGCTATAATACAATAAAAAAGACGTTGGCGGTACAGAAGGGGTTAATCCAATCTCCTTGCCCGTACTCTCATGTTCTGATATCCGATACACCGAACCAGTATGTTGTTGGTCCCCTTTTATGTCATAATTTGACCAGATTGAGCATTTGAGGTGTGTTATATAATTAATTGATGAATTTGCAAATCATTCATATTAGTATCATGCTCGGGTAATGTTTAGAATGAGCGACTTCATATAATGGATATGAATTATATTATTGAAGCTTTCTGCTCACCTCGGTTAGATGGTTCACTATGCTACTGCCTTCGTAAATTAATAAAATTACCCATATATGAACGAACAAAAGCATAGATAATACTACTGTAAGTTTACAAAGAAAGGACATAAATTAATATGCTATGTATATGACGATTTCTTTGGATGTTCTATGTTATCGTCGTTTTCAGATATTATGCTGTCATTACTAACTGAAGCCAGAGGCAAAGTACCAACTCGAACAAGTTCCCGCCATTCAAATGTTATAAATAGGCCGAAAGGATAAATGTTCGTCAGTTGCTCCCTGGTATTCGTCAAGGAAACATCTCAACACACACACTTTCACGGTAGAAGTTTATGTTTTGGATATCTAGTTCAGGTCATATTGTAATATATTGTTATACAATTCTTGTTAAAGTATTGCTTGGATGACTTGTAATCTTAATTGTGTACTTTAATGTTTCAGATGGCTGGGTTTTTGAAGTGTCTTCTTGTCGCTCTGACTGTGCTTGGGGTACGTAATTTATTTTTTACTGGGTTGCTATTTTTATTAATTAAATTGGTTTGCATGCATTTTTCTGAAAAATTACAAAGATATTCCATGTAAGAGTTCAATCGGGCAATTTATATCTTTTTCTTCACTTAGGTGTCTGGCAGTATAGTCTCGCGGTATGAAAAGCACTCTAGGCCGGTGGAGGTCCCTGTCACACTCACCACTACAGAGACCGTGAGTAAAATTAACTAAGTTAGTAAATGAAATTAAGTTGTTAATGGAAAGTTCTTTTCTTTTTATTTTATTGTTTTAACTTGGAGAATAGTAGTTAGATTAACAACTGTGCATGACTGTTCTTCACTTTGATTACTGGTTAATTTATTTTTAGTTTGATTAGTTTCACATTTAAAAACAAATCTGAGACTTGGTTAACAAACGATTGTAAATCTGTATCGAAATTAGAACTAACTGTCCTAACTATTCGCATTTAGTTTCTAAATTTTAAAATTCTTAAATCTGCTTTATGTACCCATCAGGTAACTGTAACTCACACCCTGAGAGAGACTAGCACCTCTGACGTTTGGATCACGGACTACACCACTTACACCGCCACGGCCACACAGTACGTTACTGACTGGGACTTCCATGCTAACTTCCCCAGGACCTACACTTCAGTCATCAGGGTCACTTCCACCCCGGTAAGCTATGAGTTTTGGTTTTAGTAATGCCTATACATAAAGATGTTGGACGCTAGTTTCTCTGAATACTAATAACTGGAAAAGTAAAACTTTCTGTCTGAAGTGAGTTTATTTTTAGTTTCAAGTTACCGTACTTTACTAGTAAAATTCCGTAAGGTGTAAATTAAATGTAGAACTAAAAGTGTTGGCTAAATAGTTTAATTTCAGTTGCAATAAGCAGTATTAATTATATGCTCTACAGGTTGAGTTTGTAACTGCCACGGTGTTCATTAGTTCTGCCTTGACGGAGACTTCGGTGTTCACCAGCTTCACCACCACCACCGGAATTGTAGACTTTGTGCAGAGCATCACCCATGTTGCAATTGCACACCAGGTACTAAATTTTATCTAAACTTTATTTACAATTTTGTGTTGCTTTACATATATGAAAATATGTTCTTAATGTTGTAATTGTTCAAATTTTATTATTTCAATCTCCGAACTACAGTATATTTGCTGGCCAGTTTTTAAAGTAGATTGTTTTAAAATCTTGGAATCTTACCAACCACTAAACTTAGTCTTATGGCAATCTGAAGTCTTGCTTGAAATCTTACATTGTCCATTTGTCAAACTAATTTAATTTGTATTCTTGCAGGTGCACACTGTCCCAGTCGAGAGCATCCAGATGCTTCACCAAACTATCATCACTACGGTCACCAGTCTCTACACCACCACGGTCACTTCCTCAACCCTCTATGGACAATAGTAATGGAATTTCCTTTAATAAAATTTGATTGACTAGCTTCCATATTTCAATCTTTCCTGTGAATACAGTTTGTTTATAAACTAATCTAAAGTGTGGAATTTTGGGATTGGAGGAAACTGAAGTTTGAGATGAAAAATATCAAGTTTTAAGGAATATTTAGAACTAAGGATACTGAAATTGCAAGAGAATCTCTGAAGTATCTTTTAATTTGGGTGGAATATTTTGACTATTAAAAGTTCTATTTGCCAAATCTCTGATACAAAAATACTAATTATTAAACTAGTTATTGAGTGAAACTGTTTACACAAAATTTAATAAAAAAAATAATGTTTCAAGTAAAATTAGTGTAGCCTATTTTGAGTCTACAAAGTTTTGAATCTTGCGAAGGAAAGTTTAAGGCGGGTTGCAGCTCTAAGGGCTTCACACGTCTCTCCCCTAGAATGGAAAGCTAATTCATGGTATTCACCATTGAATGTACAGAGGTTGAATGTACTGGCTCTCTGCTTCTGCCAGAGGGAGAAAGTTTGAATATAAACCATTAAATAAATAAAAATAGTTGGTAGTTATTTCCGAAACTGCCATTAATTTGTTCTCTATTTGAAGGATATTATAGAGTAAAGACTTTGCAAAGATCATTAAAAGGAGTTTGAACCACCAGAAAATCATTTTATGTGCTAAAAGTACTGTCTAAACTCTGAAACTCTATGGTTGGTAATACTAAGCCCATTGCTGGCAAAATGGATTCTGATTTCAATGTCCTGGGGGTCAACTCACCCTGTATCTCGAGGTAAAGCCTATATATATCTTTTTTTTATTTTTATTTTTTTTTACTCTAATGACTCCTCCGTGTTTAAGATCTTTGGTTAATGGGCTAAACTCTTTCCGGAGATTGTAACTAATTTAAACTACTGTATAAGGTAAACTACCTGCAACAAATTCGTAAAACCCAGGGAAAATTAGTTTCGGTAATATTCTCAATAGTTTTGCTGTAGTGTTGATAACCTGCCTTAAGGGGGTGACTTCTTTTTGTTCTGTCCTTTTCCATCTTTCTCTGGCTTTTATCCATTTGGCCCCATTCAGTCTACTATTTTAAGACTTGGGGAGCGGTAGCGAGCCAGCATATTTTTATTAGTTTGACAGCAGGCTAAATTTTTACATTTTTCGATAGAAACATTTCTCTGGCGAAGCCGGATTTCTTCATATAATGATGGCTCGCTATCGCTCACCAAGAAGAAAGTCACCTAGATGGGGATAAGTCTTAAAATAGTTGGCTGAATGGGGCCGAATGGATAAAAGCCAGAAAGAGAAAAGGACAAATGACAAAACCGATCACCCCCACTTAAGGGGGATGGGCGTATTTATTTGATAGTTTATTTGTATTTAATTTGTTAGTTTCCTCAGACCTCAAGCTTAAAAAAATATATAAATTTGTTTATTTTTCGATAAATGTCCCGGTCGAAGGCAATTTCCTCTTTAATTCCAGGCTCCCTATCGCTCGCAAGAAAAAAAAATAAGGCTCTTTACAGGAGTTCATAGTGACAACAAAGATGGGGTGGAAGGTCTTAAAATCACAACTGATGGGCCGAAAGTCAAAATCTGAAAACCAATGGGGCTAAACATGAAGGGGGACCAGAAAAACTACCCATCTCTCTTTAAGCGAAGTAGAACTCTAAAACCTATGGGCACAATTAGTTTAGTCTGGCCCAATCAAAATTGTTCTAGTCTAAATAGCAGGTGGTGACGGTATGTATTAAGCTTAAAATTTAGTTCGTAATGCATACATTTTTCCTCCAGATTTTGTTGCAGTGTTTTTATAGGGAAGAATATGCCAGGGTGGGAGTTTTCTAGCTAATTTTCGATCACAAGAACATGTTCTAGTGTAAAAACAAATTTATAGCAAACCGAACGAAAATAGTCTTTAGAGATTCATTACAAATTTTGCTCTATATAATTTTGTATTTCTTTCATTCCTAACTCTCGTGGCCTTGCTGAGTTCGGGCTGGTCTGTCAGTCTGGGCTCGGGTAAAACCTATTCTATTGTTTTTTGTTTGTTTTTTCCACTTTATAACTTCATAAAAAAAACTATTTTTGGCAACTAATGTTTGTAAGACCGTGTAAGTGATATACTGTAACATGAAATGACACTCGCATTAGTACCTGGTATATAGCGGTCACAAATTTAGAACTAGCAGTTTTCAGTGTATTTCCGCTTCTAAAACTCCTTTGTTTGGACACAGACCCTCCCCCAACGAATGCATGGAGCCCACTGAGGTTACTATGGATGACAAGCTGAGAACCTCTTGGATGAGAGTGGCAACAAGCGGGGAGGGAAGTTTGATGCAACCAACTAGACTGGTAATCCCTGCAGTATATGGACTTTTACTTAGGACGGGGTACCAATACGTCAGCTGCAGTGATTGTTTAAAGAAAGGCTGAGGACCGCAATACACGCTGAAACTTAAATGCTGCATAGGAATTTAGGTAAGTAGATATCTTTCAACTGCATGACCAGTGATGGAAAACTAACATAACTACACTAACTCAAATTATACAACAAATACGGTCGCTCAAGCCTCAGATTGTGTACTCTTGTTATATTAGCAAGCCATATGGTCACCGCTCAGATACAGTACACTAAAGACTTCTCTTGGATCTATTGCAACAGTCTTGTTGGTAAACTAAATTTTCGCTGTTCACTTCATCCAGACCTTTGAGAATAAATTTCGCTTACGATGGCAAATCAGTCTTGACACGGAGACAGGTGTGAAATACTAGTTTTGATACCAAGCGCATCAAGACCACCTCATTGAGCAGAGAAACTCCTATATGATCCATCCTTGTACTGTACTTTTGCGGCGTAGAGACGGTCCATCGACTGTAAATTTAATTCTAAACGGCTGTATAATTTAATTTTAATAAACTTTGCATAGATATATCGAATGACCACCGAGAAAGCTGAATACATTATATATACAAAATTATATACATTATATATACATTATTCAGTATTAGCTTCAAGCATTTTTTTGTTTTTCCATTTCACACTACTTATTCGTAAGCAAATAATATGCATTGTATGCCGTAGTCTTCCTTTTAGTTATGGTTTTAAGAGCCTTAACCCAAGGAATGTGTATAATTTGTTTTGAAGGTCCAGAATTTCGGGAGCTTTGAAGGTCGATTCGGACACAATTGGGTATATTTATCATAATTATAAGACAGTTACTGCTCCAAATGTCCATATTTTAATTGTATAATGAACATGTGAACATTGATGAACCAGAAAATAGGTGTAAAGAGCAAATATCCAGTGAAAAAACTTGTGAAGGGATAGGTGGCGGACGCGTACAAGGTTGAGCGACAGGTGTGCTTCCTTTGCCTGCTCGAGGCAGATTGACAGTCCCAGCTGTCTTCTGTGCATGTATTTGTGAGGTATAGATAGTGTATAGGAGAGTGACTGGATGAATTTCAGGTGGGCGGGAGGAAGTAGTGGGAAATTGGAGGAAAAAAGTAAAATAAAATAAGGGGGAAGTGGAGGGGTGGTGTAAGACATGTAAAGGGAGGACAAGAGGTGATGGTAATGAGACATACCACCTAATCACATATTGCTTCTATTTCACCGGCACTGGAGCATTTTATGTGCCATCTTCCGGAAGGGACGTCAAATCTGTCGGGTTAACATTTCCTAAACTAGAATGCTAATTTGGTTAAACAGACCTGAGGTGTCTTGCGAGAACAGGCTATAAATAACCTATAGACATTGATTTCCTTTTTTGGTAATGAACAATTTGAATGCAGATATCGATTTATGGTCATAATTCGCATTTACCTTTGTTTTTTTGGAGCACACTTATGTGTTAATTAAACACTATATTGAATGAAGCTAATACAATTGCGTGTTAATTTGTAATATAGGACTAAATCTCAATTTCAGAAAGATCACTTTGTTATTGCTTATTTCGTTCATGATGGTTTAGGGCAACACTTAAATACGGTTTGTGTTTTTGTGACTGCTATATACCAGGCGAGGTTCATTTGGTGTTACAGGCCGTAACTCATACAGTCTTCTAAACACAAAAACCTGATAAAATAACCGTTTATTTCATAGTTATCACAAGTGGAAAATTATGAAAGAAGGAGAATGATGACACTCCCCACATCCTCCCCCACTGTTAGGTGTAAACAGGAAAGTCTCCTCAATATCTCAAAGGCCATGAGATGATGACTAGGAATGTATGAAGTTCACTTTTACGGAGAATTTGACCTGAATTTTCCATTGGAACTGGTTTAAATTCGTTCAGGGACATGGATACGGCAGTAGGGAGACGTGTATTGAGAGAAATTAGCAGGGAAAGTCCCCGCCTGGACGGTAAAGCCATTATTATCCTTATTTGGTCCAATAGATTTTTTTGTTTAACTACCCTGTTTTGCTCCATTAGCTAGAAGATGTAAAGACATTTAATTCCTTTAGTTTGGCTATAATACGACGCTTCACCCAATTCAGGTGTCCTTTTTTTGCTGGGCAAGCGATAGCGAGTTTGTAACTACGAAGAAAGCGGCCTTCAGCCAGCACATGTTTTAATCGAAAATGTATAGTTTTAGTTTGAAGAGGGTCAGACTGGGTTTTTTTTTTTAAGGAAGGCATTTTTGTTTCCTTAAGCCGCTGTCAGACGAGCGATTCTTCCGTCAATTTTCCATGAGCATTTTTTTTTCTCGTTATATTTTGGGACTTTTTTGCATTGGTATCGGTAACTAGACTGAAGGTAGTATGTTAGGCGGCTGAATTCTGATAAAGTGTAATTTTCGAAGCTGCCAAATCATAATTGCCCGTAAAAATTGCTCGAAAAACGGCTTGTGTCACTCCAGCTTTAGGAAACAAACCAAGATAATTATATTGCTCGATAAACGCAAAAAAAAACAAGGAAAATCCTCCATAATTAAAAACATAACTCACCAGGCGTAGGACCAAATAGTGTTAAGAAGAATATACAGTGACAAAAGAGCTGCACACTCTCGGTTACTTGTTAACCCTTTCAGTTTCGGTGACATCTTTATTCATTGAGTTCAGCTACATGTTGATGATTGTATGAAGCTTAGGAAGGATATATAGTAGCTGGAAAGATCAAGATAGTCTGTAGCCTATTAATTGGTGGACGTATTTCCTGAACTGAATATAATCGTTTAATAGTTGCTAAAATATATAAATGTCACCGGTAATGAAGGGGTTAAGGAGAGGTTTTTAGTTAGTTCGCTAGACCTCCATCAAGCTTAACATTACAGCCCCTAGACCCCCTTTCAAGATAAATTTGTAATTTTTTCGGTAGAAAAATTTCCCGGCCGAAGGCCGGTTCCTCTTAAATTACAGGCTCGCTATCGCTCGCCAGGAAAAATTCGACACCTAAATGGCACTTAAAGTCTTAAAATTTACAGAAATGGGGCGAAAGTTCTTAAAATCGCCAAACTAATGGGGCGAAGGTGTTATAATATGAAAAGCAATAGGGCTAACCATGAGGGAGAAAGGGGTCAATAAAAAAATCCCTCCAGTGGAAATCTCCCCTTAAACCATCCCAAAGGCTTGACTTGGAAATGTCTGAAATGTTTTATGAAGTGAAGTTCCCTGTTAATCCCTTCTGCACCGTCGACATCCTCTTTATTTTATATTGGCTACTGTTAATCGATTTTACTCAGCTTAGGAAACCTCTCTAGCACTTATTAGGCTTCAAAACTAACATCCATTAACCCTTTCAAGTAACACAGATCCTTCCTAAGCTGCATAAAATCGGTAGAATATAATATAACAAGACGTCGCTGGTACAGAAAGTGCAAAGCTAAGCGAAATCAAAGTAGGATTTTTTGTATCCGGCACTACCGAACTTTGAAAATCTTGATCCCGAACCTCTTCGTAAGTTAACAGAGGCTAGAGCAAACGGGCTGCACACTCGAGGATAAAACAATGTTCACACTGGTGAGCAGTATATAATCTTGTGTGAACGGAATGACTCGGGCCAAGCATACGTCTGCGAGGCATTATCACAAGATTTCGACCCACTTCCAGAATGTTTAGAGCGTTAGTGTAAATATGGTTTCCTCGAGTGTACTGTTGGCCACATATGTACTGTTCCTCGTCGCAATCTTATGTACGAAAGTAAAATAATATGAATGTAATGTGAGTGTGGATTCATGTAATTATCAGTTGACTAGTCAGACGAGTTAACCACTGCATAAGAAACTACGCTCGTAATTCAATCATGCCCATTATATTTCCATGTACAGTATAAAGTCACGGAGAGGAACAGATGTTATGTGACAAACTGTATATGTTCACGCCCACAGAATGTCATGGTCGACTTTTCCTAAAGTATTTATAAATGTCAGTTCGGTGGTTCTCATTCTTTTCGAGTTCTGAGAAGATCGCCGGCCGGCAAAAACTAAAGGAAAAATATTAATATACCACTGAAGTTTAACCATATGAAGATTATGACGCATTTTGACAGTTCATTCTGTCTATCATTAGAAGATTGTGTACAACTTAGGAAGGATAAATGGGTATTATAAGGGTATAGACTATCTCAATTAACTCTCCATAAACCCTTCCTAATCTGAGTAAAATCGTCTAATAATAGCCAGACAGCAGACACTAAATGTGTAATCGGATCTTGAAAGAGTTAATCAGAATATGAATCAAACTCTTAATGATCTCTTATGTGGGTATAATCCATATACACTAATTGATAATTGAAAATAGAAATCCGTATCAAATAACAAAATAAATATAACTTTCCAAAACACCCACACATCTACACGTACGCAAACATACGCAAGTGGATTAAACATAGAGTAGGGTACAACATTTTATTTGTTGAAGCTCTGTTTGCTTTAAAACTGAAATGCATTAAGGGGTTACTACTCGCTTTTTCTGGACCTCCTCCTCCCTCATGTTTTGCATGTTAGTTTTGAGATTGTAGGACGTTCTTTCCATTAGTTTGTCGATGTTAAGACCTTTGCCCCATTTCTTTGTGAATATTAAGACCTTTCGTGCCATTTAGGCGTCGATTTTTTCCTGGCGAGCGAAAGCGAGCCTGTAATTTTAAGACAAAACCGACCGAGTTTTTGTCTACCGAAACATTTACAATTTTGTCTTGAAGATGGGTCTAGGGGGTGTATTTCTAAGCTTGATGGAAGTCTAGCGAGGAAACTCAAATATAAATGAATAAATTAATTAATAGCCCCCCAAAAAACGACAACTATCCCTTTAAGCCATTTTAGCATACTCGCTGCCAACAGCATATATGCAGCAGGCTTTCAACATGGCAGTAAAACCAGGTTGCATGATCCTAACTACATTATTATAGGTTGCCAAGAGAGCTCATTATATATGCAAATAGTGCTCCAAGCTTAACCCCTTCTGTACCGTCTACGTCCTTTTAAGGGGGGTGACCTGTTTTTGTCCTGTCCTTTTCTATCTTTCTCTGGCTTGTATCCATTTGGCCCCATTCAGCCTACTGTTTTAAGACGTTTATCCCCATCCAGGTGTAATTTTTTTTACTGGTGAGCGGTAGCGAGCCAGCATATTGTTTTTTATTTTTGTTTGACAGCAGGCTAAATTTGTACATTTGTTGATAGAAAAATGTCTCCGAAGCCGGATTTCTTCATATAATGCTGGCTCGCTATCGCTCGCCCCAACCTTTTTTTAACTACCACAGATCCTTCTCAAGTTGCATATTATCGTCGACATATAGTTAGAATATAATAAAACCCACGTCGCTGGTACACAACGGGTTAACTTTATGCTGGCTACTAATAGACGATTTTATTCAACTTAAAAAGGGCCTCCAACAATGAACAGGCTCAGAACTACTCAACTAGCATTATATACTACCACAGATCCTTCTTAAACTGCACAAAATCGTCTAAATATAGCTACAATAAAGTAAAAAAGCCGTCGCCGGTACAGAAGGGGTTAAGAACGAAGTAGTCGCTTTTTTGGATCCCCTGCTCCCTCATGTTTAGCCCCATTGTGTTGATATTTTTAGACCGTCGTTCCATTTGTTTGGCGATTTCCAGACCTTCGCCCCATTTATTTGTCAATATTAAGACTCTTCGTGCCATTTAGGTCTACCGTAAAATGTACACATTTAAAGGGGGTTTAGGAGGTAACTCTAAATATATTATTAAATATATAGACCAAAAAAACAAACATGCACTATATCCCTTAATAGAACTGGTTAAATTATGTAAATGTATTCTCTGATTCACCGAGTTTATTAATACCTTGTAGCTCGGTTTAGTTGGTAAATCGTAGTTCTTCAGTAAATTAGAGCATCAACCGTTCACGTACAATGACATTTGAGCGATTTGATTATTCATGATTTGTCCTGCCTTTGACACTGATTTAGTACATGTCAAGCCTCTCGTAAAAATAACCTAGAAACATTAATATTATTTTTAGCGTATAATAAAAGGAGACCCGCCTGTGAGGATAATTGAAGTAGATATGCAACAACAGAGATTTGTGTTGACGAAAAAAGACCACGTTTTCGGTGGAAGTTATGTAATTTTTGGAATATGAGTTATTTGTTTTTATTTTTATTTTCGCAGTTCAAATTAATGAGGCAAATACTCAAACTACATTAGGTTAAATTATTGGATAATACATTTCCCTACGCGTTTTACTCTAATACCAATACGAAGATACACAATACACTCGAGGACATAAATCGTAGTCTCAAGTTTTTGAAGCTATCCCGGTCTGTAGCGAATCTTTTCATGAATCATTTAGATAATATATATAATTCGGAGGTTTGTTTTGCTTTTCGAGGATCCATATTGTGGTAGAATTATCAGCCACATGCTTAAACCTTCCCGCCGTGAATCCCTACTTCTTAATGGACGAATTAAGACGAGCACAAATGTTATATATTTCATTAATTAACACTCAATTCCAATATCTTCGTTCATTATGGGTTGGATGACACCCACCCCACACGTCTAAGAATACGGCTGCATGTTTTAGAGTATACTAGTGTTTATTATAGGGGAGGTGTGGTGGAGTGGTCTTGCCACTGTACTGGTAATCCAATGGACCCTGGTTCGAATCCCGATATGTCTATGGAAAGATATTATTGGGATGGAATTTGTGCTGTACTTAGTATTAGTGCATTTTCACAAAGTTCACTGAAACGCCAAAAAATACCCTCATTGTTCCCTGATTAAATAGCACTGTAGGAATATTTTCATAATCAAAATATGCTACAGGGGGCAATGCCTAGTGAGTTGATTGCTCAATAGGTGGCGTTCTGAGAGTGAGAGTCTTAGTTTTGTGGGGGAGACAGTGAAGCACTGGGGCGAAGCGGCCTTAGAGATTGGGTTGTTTCGAGCCGTGGGTGGGTGCCTCACATGTCTCACTCCCTAGACACGGGCTTCACCGTGTTGAGTGGTAGATTGTACTGTACAGGCTCTCAGCCTATGCCCGAGAGGGTAGTTGGAATATAGAAATATAGATAAATAAATCACCGCTAGCAATTCTCGACAACAGTTTGGCAGACTAAGCTGATGACCAGATGAACCCATTCAACACGGTGACGTAAGTTTAATTTAATTTTTACTTAGCGTTGATAATAATAATTATTGTTATAATATGCTGGTATTATATTTGTACGAGCGCCAATTCTCCAAGTGGATTCACGAGCGCTCACATTAACTTATATTTGTTTATTTCAGTTAGACAACTTTATTTAGCTTATAATCTACTTCTAGGACTAACAGGAGTAAGCACGTAGCAAACCATCTAAATAACATAGAGCGTTCTTAAACTGCATAAAATCGTCCAATGTTAGCCGGAAATAGATTAGAATTACGTCACGGTGCTGCAGGGTTAAAGTTGTTAATATTTATTTCGCCTAAGTGGAGTGTTGCAAATTTTTCCGGTAGTGTTGCGTTATTCCTGTCTCTCACCTGCAGTTGTTGACTTTGTGTGATAGATTTCTCCAGTGTTGTCACTTTAACCCATTCAGTACCGGTGACGCCTTTTGCATTGCATTCCGACAATAATTAGACGGTTATTTTCAGCTTAGGAACGTCTACACATTAAATGGTTGCAGACTATTTCAATGTATTCTTTTAGCTACCATGTATGATTCCTGGTCTTCAAAAATATTGTCTAAATGTAGCTGACATCAAAAATATAAAACAGTCGCCGATACAGAAGGGGTTAATGGTGCAGTATTGTAACATTTGTATCGTAGATTATTTTCGGTAGTATTGCACCTGTATTCAGTTTCGTCACCAAAGTGTTTCACAATTCTGCAGGGTTGTTTGACTTCGTTAGAATTTCTGCGATTTTGAAACCTTAGTGTTGCAGCATTCTTCATTAGTGTCACTACCGATCCAGGGTCCAGGCTGAAGTAGGAAGGGGAGTGACCCGAGCCATCAACAGATACGTCAGTCAGTCATGCAAGTGGTGGGCAGACTATAGGGCAAATGAGACTGGTAGTGATGTATCTTACGGAAAGGAGAGGATGGAAACAATCGGAATTTAGGAAAATTCAGCGAAAATAAATAGAAAGTAGGTGAGCTTTGGTGTCCACATAATAGAAAGTAGGTGAGCTTTGATGTCCACATAATAGAAAGTAGGTGAGCTTTGGTGTCCACATAATTGTAGAGCTCCTTGCCAAGAACCAGGTGAATTCGTCGTTTGAACACCGCCAGGCTAAGGGCTTCCACATTTGTACTGTCGCCACACTAGTGCACCTTTATCGGTTATTGTCGCCATACTCATTAGCATAATTAGCCTGAGCTAGTCCACTGCAGAACAAAGGCCTCTCCCGAACGTTTCCACTCCAATCGGTCAGATGTTATTCTGTTCCATCCCACCCCAGCAAACTTTCGGATCTCATCCCTCCATCTGGCTCTCTGTCTAACCCTTCCTCCATCTCTAGGTTCCCCTTCTGTTGCTATAGGTGTCCATCTGTTATCATCTCTTCTAAATATATGACTTTCCCAGGGCCATTTCCTCTCTTCGTAGAACTGAGAATATATTCTACTTGTGTTTGTTTTCTTACCCATGAGGCTCTCTTCTTCTTATCTCTCCAAGTTATGCCTAACATTATCCTCTCCATTCCTCTTAGGGAACACCTAAGTTTACGTTCTAGACACTGTTATGCTCCAACTTTCTGATCCATAAATTAGTACAGGGAGGACACTTTGGTTTTTATTGGATTGTTTTTTATGATGGAGATCTGTTTACCAAATGTACTCTATCCCATGCCTATCCTTCGCTTGATTTGTCTAGAGTGATCTGTGTTCGCCTTTATAACCTGACCTAGGTATTTGTATTCTTCAACTGCTTCTGTCACTTCATCTTCTATCTCAATTTGTTGTGGTTGCACAAGATGATTAACCATAATCTTTGTTTTCTTTATTCATTTTCAGTACCATCTTAAGGATTTCTTTGTTTAAGAACGGGATAAGACAGGGCGACACAATTTCACCAACACTTTTCACGGCGTGTATTGGTATTTTCTCACTATCTTTGTGGAGCTTTATTGTAACTGTTCCATCACTATACATGTCTTCTAAAACCCGTACATAATTCTCTTCGGTCAAGGTTATCATACGTCTCCAAATCAGGTACCTCGATAATTATGTCATTTATATAATCTTTATGATTATCATTATGATTGTACCTGTCTTTGGTATTGTCCCCTTTGTATTGTATCTGTCTTCAGTATTGTCACCTTTGTATTGTATCTGTCTTCGGTATTGTAATCTTCGGATTGTATCTCTCTTCGGTATTGTCCTCTTCTTATTGTATCTGTCTTTGGTATTGTCCTTTTTGTATTGTATCTGTTTTTGGTATTGTCTCCTTCCTATTCTACCTGTCTTCGGTATAGTAATCTTCGTATTGTCCTCTTTGTATTGTATCTGTCTTCGGATTGTATCTGTCTTCGGTATTATCTATAATTAATTGAGTGTATGCTCTATCTTTCTCCACCCTTTTACCGTGTTCTATGGTGTAATCGTTTTCATTGAGTTATAGTCGGGAATACTGGAACATCTCTTAACCCATTCAGTACTAGTGCCAAGCTTTTCATTATATTCTGGCAACTATTGGAAGATATTATTCAGCTTTGGAAGGAAGTCTACCCATTAAAAGGCTACAAATTATCTCGATTTTTCCTTGTAGCTAGCACATATCCAACCAACTAATAATATATATTTAAAATTACATTTTAATTCTTGTGTTGCTTGGAGTTATACAGCTTACATCATATATAAATATGTTTCATATTGTATATGTACAGTATACCGAATTGTTTCCTCTTGCTTCTATATATCTATTTGTTTTTAAATAATTTACAAGTGTTTTTACCCACATTTATTCACTCATAAAGACGTTCCCTCTTTAATGTAACCCCCCTCATTATGCAGACTTTCCCTAACTGTGGTAACGCTGCAGACAAGCCAGACGCGCAGATATCAAGGAGTATTTAACCCTTTCAAGCTCCAATACGCGTTTCTGTTCTCTTTTCTAGCTACTATTAGACGATTTTATTCAGATTAGTAACGGTATACGGAAGTCAAAGGGTTGATTGAGATAGTATTTACCCTTTCAATACCCACAGATCCTTCCTAAGCTTCATAAAATCGTCTAATGATAGCCAAAATAAACTGCTAAAACGCCTCAGAGCTTCAAGGGGTTAATAAGGAGTAACCTCTGGGTCCTTTTGCTTATAATATTATGCCCCGCGATAGTACTGCTACCCCTAGTTCACGCGAGGAAATAACCAGTGTTTCTTCTTTCCTTCTATTATCTTTGACCACGACTGTACAATCACGCTAATTTTAGTGATGTCTCGGCACCAAGTATGTTTTGATCATTAATTGGTATCAGCAATATCTAAGCTTCATTTCTTCATATCGAGTGAAATATACAATCATTTTCCTACACTTACCCCCCCTATTCAACATCTGACAGACATTATTACAGCACAAAGCAAGCCAAACATAATGATAGCTGGGACATGACTTATTAGCGCAACCTTACATGGCTGATCTTGTAGTGCGGGTATATATCATCTTGGAGTGGCTGTACGTGGCTGTACGTTTCACCCAATTAGTTTGGTGATAAGATGTTTCACCCCATCAAGGTGTTGGTGTTTTCTGGCCGAGCAGTAACGAGCCTGTAACTTAGGAGAAATCGGCTTTCGGCCAGGACATTTATCTAACGAAAAATGTACAAATTCAGCTTGAAAGCGGTCTGTGCGGGCAATTCTTTAGTTTGGAGGAGGTCTGAGGAGGCAGTTTTGTTAGCCTAGGGGGCAAGCTAAAATCCTGTGTTCAAAAATGACAAAAACAAGCCAAATCTTCACTATTAATTCAACAAAATGTCACAATAGGCCTCCCCCTCAAGAGGTTGGAGCAGATGGTGTTAAGGAGACAGTGGCTGGTGTTTTGGTCTATTCATTCGTTTATTTATTTGTTTTGTTTCCTCGCTTCATCAAGCTTAGAAAAACACCCTCTAGACCCCGGTCCCTTCCAGATAAATGTGTAATTTTTTGGGTAGAAAATTTCCCGGCCGAAGGCCGGTTTCTCTTAAAATTACAGGTTCGCTATCGCGTCGCCAGGAACAAATTGACACCTAAATGGCACGAAAGGTCTTAAAATGACAACGAAATGGAGCGAAATGTGTTAAAATCGCCAAACTAATGGGCCGAACGTCTTAAAATCTGAAAACAAAGCTTGCTAATCACGAGGGAAAGGGGGTCCAGAAAAACAACCCATCTCCCCTTAACGTGGGCGTAGTTGTAGACGGCAATAACTGGGATGCGGGGGCGAAATTACTCTAGATGTAACCCTTTGAGTACCAGCGCCGTGTGGTATATTTTATTTTAGCTATATTCAGACGATATTGAGCAGCTTAGGAAGGATCTGCGGTAGTTAAAAAGATTGGTTGCGATACTTTGAAGCCTTATTATTACTAGAGATCCTTCCTAAGCTGAATAAAATCGTCTAATAGTTGGCAGAATATGACGAAAAGGACGTCCCTGGTACTGAACGGGTTAAAGTAGGTGTAGTTGTAGACGGCAATAACGGGGGATGAGGGGGCGAAATTACTCTAGATGTAATAAAGCCAGTGAGATGGTTGTTGTGGAGGGTGTATAGTGGGGTGGGAGGAGGCCAACAACCCCGTGGAAGAAGTTGCAAGTCCAGACGGCCCCACTCTCGGAAATGGCCACGACTAGAACGGCCAAAGTCTCCTAAACTCTCCTCTCTTAAGCTCAGCCTAATGTACACTAACGTAGCCTAAATAAGCCTAGCCTAATCTAACTTAACCCGTTCAGTACCAGGGACGTCGGTTTGATCATATTCTGGCAACTATTAGGCGAATTTAATTTTAAGGGGGTAGTCCTTGGTTTTTGGTCTATATATTTATTTATTTATATTTTAGTTTCCTCGCTAGACCTTCTATCAAGCATAGAAAAACACCCCTAGACCCCCTTTCAAGATGAATTTTTACATTTTTCGGTAGAAAAATTTCCCGGCCGAAGGCCAGTACCTTCTAAAATTATAGGCTCACTGTTTCTTGCCAGGAACAAATCGAAAATCGACACCTAAAGGGATTTGGAAGATCTTAATATTGATAACAAAAATGTGGCGACAGGTCTCAAAATCGCCAAACTAACGGAACGAACGTCTTAAAACCTCAAAACTAATATGCTAAACATGAGGAAGAAGGGGGTCCATAACAAGCGAGTACTAACCCCCTTAACCTAACTCAACCTAACACACCCAGCCAAACCAAGGCTACTCTAATCTAACCTAACCAAGCCAAACCTTATCTAATCTAGATAGACATGGGCTCTTTAGGATTGTCGCCCTATGAGCTATGAACGTTCGGGAGTGTGGCCGTGTTGGGAGTGTGGGCAGACCTCTATGTTTTGGTTTGGGTGTAGGTGTCTGATTTGTTAACCCCTTCAGTACCAGTACCGTCCTTTTAACTATATTCTGGCTACTATTATACGACTTTGTGTTTCAGTTTAAAAAAGGCCTCCAGCAATTTACAGCTTTCAAACTTTACACTTCGCCAGGAAGAAATCGAGACCTGGATGGGGATAAACGTCCTAAAACAGTTAGCTGAATGGGTCCGAATGGATACAAGCCAGGGAAAGAGAGAAAGGGAGAGAAAGATACAAAAAAAAACGGTGACCCTCCTTAATATATTAACAAATGGTTGAGACTTGGATTTTTCCTTACAGTTTATTTCATGCTTAGAACAAATATTATAAACTAGCACCGAAGTTTGGCACACCGATTTTGGGACACCCTGTATATATATATATAAACAGAATTTCTGTAGTTGATTATACCCATTGTGATACTATACATACTGTAGGTCTGCATAATGATTATTGTAATATCAGGATTAAAGTAGCCTAATATAGCACTGTATATTATAATAATTATGTTAATTAAATGGTCGGTCCGTGTAGTGCGATCTCGTGTAGGTCATTAACTCTCGGGTCCCCGTGGAAAGAGAGAGAGAGAGAGAGAAAAAGTGAGAGTGAGAGCAAGTGAGAGTGATAGCAAATGACAGAGAGAGAGAATAAGGGAGAGGGAGATAAAATTATGTGAGTGATTAGAGAGAGTGAGATATAATTATATTTGTAAGAGAGAAAGAGTGTGTGTGTGTGTGTGTTTGTGTGTGTACGTGTGTGTGTAATGTGAAGAGAAGGGCAAAACTTGAAATAATGTTGATGGTTTTAATACACATATTTCGTCTTGTAGATTAAATTCTAGAAAAAAGTAATATTGCGTTGAATATTATATTCGGGGTAGAGAGAGAGAGTGAGTAAGTAAGTGTGTGTGTGCGTTTGTGTGTGTGTGCGTTTGTGTGTGTGTGTACTCAAGGAAAACGATATAATACGGTAAAAACAAAATAAATTAGTTAGACTAGATGAAGAGGATGGAAGCCAAACTGAGTGGATCGATATACCCGGCTTGGTATATTTGATCCAGGCCAGGCAGAGAGGAGAAAAGTCAGCGCATAGTGGACGAGGTGGTGTTTTTTTTCTTTTTCCTTTTTCTCTTCTTTTTTCTGTTTCTCTTTTTAACCGCCCTCTTTCGCCCCATTATTCATTATTTTCGATGTTATGACATTTGCCTTTTTTAGTTTGGCGACTATGAGACACCACGCCTCATTACTTTGGTGATTTTATTTCGCTTCGCCTCATTCGGGTGTCGGTGCACATTTAGCCTGATGACCGGGCTGGGGAAGGGGGGGGGGGGGGGGGGGGG
>JAGKTK010000460.1:0-15761 GCA_018397895.1 Paralithodes camtschaticus | reverse complement strand
TTTTTCATTTAAAGCTTGATCCCAGGGAGTGTAGGGGGCAGACTAAAAAAAACACAAAAATCGATGCACAGGTTGGTATTTTATCCAAGCCAGGCCGGGGGATAAGCCAGAGCGCTATATGCCACGCCGTATGGAGGCATGGGCTTGACATACAGTATGTGACGTGGCGTGCAGATACACCTCGGTCTATTAACTTTTTTGTTTATTATTTTGTTGTTAAAGGTCGGGTATTATCTGTTCTAATCAGACTAATCCTAGGTGAAATTATGAAGCTTACACAGGGAGTGTTGGCATGTAGTATGATTACTAACAATCGTTAGCTAAGGAAATCAAAGATATCATTAAACTCCTCAACAGCATCCTTTAGATTTAGTGACTTATATCCGCTGCTAAAATGCCTCCTTTATAGAGAGAACGGAGTGATAGTATGTATAATAGAGACCAGAAAGTGTGTACAAGCCTGTTTAAAAACAAAAAGTGTTGTATATCTTGACTTCAACTAGTTTGTATCATATACGAAAATAGAAATACTATTGACATATTTTTGGCTTGATTTCCAAGTTTAAAAGCGTATACTTCATGTTCTAAACACGCATGTTACAAAACAGTATCCTCTCTCTTCACCAAATTGACAAAAAGTAGGTTTTTATATGTTGCGAGAAAAAAAATCATTTCCTCGCGCAATAAATAACTAATATGTGTTTGGGAAATTATTGTGTGATATGCTATTATCATTAACGTTTTGTATTGTGTTTATAGCTTCAGGCAATGTTTATTAGTTAGCCCCCATAGACTCCTTTTAAGCTATACAAAAAGGAAATGGCTTCTCACCTCCCCCCCTCCACCCCCCCCCCCCCCCCCCTCAAAATGATTGTGTAGGTTGGTTCATTTCAAATTACAGAATCGCTATCGTTTACCAGGAATATAATCTACATATATATGGGAAAACATAGGATAATCGTCAAAGTAATAGGAGGAATCATCTGAAAGTCGCCCAGCTAATGAGGCAAAGTGTAGGAAATTCAAAACCAAACACACCCCCTTAAAACAGATACAGGTAAAGGGACAGTGGTTATATTTTTGGTCAATTTGTTTATATATTCATACATTTTCTAGTTTCCTCCCTAGACATCCATCACACTTTAAAAAAATATCCATTAGATCCCCTTTCTAGACCAATTTGTACATTTTTTGGTAGAAAAATGTTCCGGCCTAATGCCGGTTCTTCCAAAATTACAGGCTCACTATCGTTCGCCAGGAAAAATATCGACACCTAAAAATTGACAAAGAAATGTGTCGAAATGTCTTATAATCGGCAAACTAATGTGACTAAACATGAGCAAAAAGAGGGCCAAGAAAAACGACCCATCTCCCCTTAAGAAAAAGACTCCCCTCCCCCCCACTCCCAGTTCCCTGCCCGCCCCACCCCCCCCCACCCCACCCCCCCCACCCCACCCCACCCCACCCCACCCCACCCCACCCCACCTCACCTCACCTCACCTCACCTCACTCTCCCAACAACAACTTAAAGCATAAATTCCATCGCTTTGAAGTTGTATCGCTTCCATCAGAGGGGTGCAAGACAGGGATGTTCCTAAACTTTTTCATCTAAACTTGTGTCTGTGGCTCCCTGGAGTGGATCGGGAGAGAATGGGAGAAGAGAGGAGGGGTAGGGATTGGAGGTTGGATAGGATATGGAGAAGCTAGGAATGGGAAGGGTGGGATGGCGAGCGATAGGGAAAGGCGGAAACGGAGAGAGGGTTGGGAAGGAGGATGAGGGAAAGGGAGGATCGAGGTCATTAGAGCTTCATAGATACTGGGTTGGCGATAGGTAGAAAGGGACATTGGTTGAAATAGATAAAGAAGGAAGGGAGGGAGAGGAAAAGGAGGGAGGGAGGGAAGGAGAGAGAAAGGAAAAATGGGAGTAAGAAAAGGGAGCGAGGGAGGGAGAGGGAAAGGAGAACAAGGAGGGAGGGGATTCGAGGTGGTTATATAAGAAAATGGGGAGGGAGATGGAAAGAGGGAAAGGGATGAAGGAGAAGAAATGAAGAGGAGATGAAGGGATTTGGGATGGATATACAAGCAGGATAAATAGAGAGGGAGGAGAAAAGGCAAAACAAAGGGATCCGAGAATGACTTATAAAGGGGAGGGGCAGATGGAGAATGAAAGGTGGAGTGAGTAAAGGGATGAAGGAGAGAGAGAGAGGATGGTAACTTTGGATGTTACATAAGAAAGAACTTTTGAGCTGAAGACTTTCATTCAAGATAATGCCGCACTTTATATATTATTTTGGTTAACATTATAAGATTATGTTAATTATTATATACTTATAAAGGATCTTAACATGTCATATAGGCGATAATAAATTAAATAAATCCTTTACTTACCGAAGATGGGAAAGTGAATACAGTAGTAAACTGATAGACCAAATAACGAAGAAATATGTTATCCTACTGATAGAGTTAAACCGGTATCATACGAGTGCATTTTTTTTTTCTTTCTTTCCAACTTTTAGCTTCAACTCTGGTTTGTCAGTTTGGGGGTTTCTGCTCAATACTGGTCTATCGCTCACCTACATTAATGTATATATATAATGTTGGATCTGGCTTATGCTACGATATACGATCTCTCTGACAGATTAATGAGAAACTGAAGATTGATCTCTGTAGTTGATCGTGCCAGTATCAGAACTTCTAGGATGGATCGACAGTGGGACAGACTGAACTTCTAGGATGAACAGACAGAGGGACGTACATAACTTCTAAGAATGGACAGACGAACAGGCAGAACCTGCAGGGTGAACCGAGGGACGGACAGAACATATACTGTAGGGTGAATGAACAGAGGGACATACAGAACCTCCAGGGCTAATGAACAAAGAATCAGACAGAACTTCTATGGTGAATGGACAGAAGGTCAGATGGAACCGCTAGAGTGAATGAACAAAGGGACAGAAACAGACAGAACCGTTAGGGTGAACAGACAGAGGGACAGCCAGAACGTCTCGGGTGAACAGACACAAGGACAGACTGAACCTCTAGGATGAAGGGACAGAGGGATAGACAGACTAGACAGTGACAATTATCGGGAAAGGAACGGGACATCAGAAGGGATTAATGAGGGGAGAGAACGGCACACCCTTTAAGGGGAGGTTTTTAGTTAGTTCGCTAGACCTCCATCAAGCTTAACATTACTGCCCCTAGACCCCCTTTCAAGATACATTTGTACATTTTTCGGTAGAAAAATGTCCCGGCCGAAGGACGGTTCCTCTTAAATTACAGGCTCGCTATCGCTCGCCAGGAAAAAATCGACACCTAAATGGCACGACAAGTCTTAACATTGACAGAAATGGGGCGAAAGTTCTTAAAATAGCACAAACTAATGGGGCGAACGTCTTATAATATCAAAAGCAATGGGGCTAACCATGAGGGAGAAAGGGGTCAAGAAAAAAATCCCTCAAGTGGAACTCTCCGCTTAACCCCTTCAGCACGGTGATGCATTGTTTACCTCTTATTCTGGCTAAAGTTAGACGATTTTATGCAGCTCAAAAAGGACCTATGTTATTTAGAGGGTTTTTGAGATCGTATTTACCCCTTTGAGTCCTAGCGGTAGATCATAAGCTGAAGAAAATCGTCTAATGGTAACCAGAATATGATGAAAATTACGTCATCTTGCTGAAGGGGTTAAAGGCAAGGCCAGGGGAGGGAGAGATGGGTCGTTTTTCTGGTCCTCTTTCTTCCTCGTGTTTAGCCCCATTAGTTTTCAGTTCAGACCATTAGTTTGGTGGTTTTAAAACCTTTTGCCACATTTTGTTGTCATTATAACGACTTTTCGTGTCATTTAGGTGTCGATTTTTCCTGGCGAGTGGTAGTGAGCCTGTAAGAGGAATCGGATATCGAAAAATTTACAAATTTATCTTGGAGGAGGGTCTTTTAGGCAGTGTTTATTTTAAGCCCATTTTTATTTTATTCCGGCTAACATTGTGCGATATTCCCCAAGCCCAGCACGTCATACTGCTCGGGAAAATATGGACCTTTTTGTTTTATCTGTTTTTCCTTCCTCCGTTCATTGTCTCTTATAAAAAAACAAAAAAACAAAACAAACAAAATATATGTGTGGGACTCTAAATGAACTGAACTTATCGTAGACGGAAAATTAATGTGTTCGATGTTGAGGTTAGTAGTAGACCTTTTTCGCGGAGATGGGCGTATACATTTTCTTATGTATATACTGTATATATATATATATATATACAGTATATATATGTGTATATTTATATATTTGTTCTTAGTTTCCTCCTTCTGTACCGGCGGCGTCTTTTTTTGTTTTTGTTTTTGTTTTTCTTAGCTATATTTCAGCGATTGTGTGCAGTTTAAAAAGAATCTGTGGTAGTAAAACGAGCTAAATGAGAGAGAACGAAGCATGTAATTTGTTGGAGGCCCTTTATAAGCTGAATAAAATCACCTAATAGTAGCCAGAGTCAAATATAAAAAGGACGGCAGCGGTACTGAAAGAGTTAAGAAGGAAATGGACTGTGACTGATAGAGACGAGCAAATAATGAAACTTCGGGAACGGAAAATGAGAGTTTTATTTGAAAGAGAAGATTGGTTTTGAGTTTATTTGTCAATTCCCCAGGTTATATAGGTGAATTAACCCCTTATGTACCGGCGACGTCTTTTCATTTAATTCTAGCTATGTTTAAGCGATGTTGTGCAGTTTAAGAGGGATCTGTGGTGCTGAGATGGGTTAAGTGACATAGCACGAAGCTTGTCAATTGTTGGAGACCCTTTTAAACTGAATAAAGTCGTTTAAGGGGGGTCACCGGCTTTTTTTTTTTACCTTTCTCTCCTTTTCTCTCTTTCCCTGGCTTGTATCCATTCGGCCCCATTCAGTCAACTGTTTTAAGACGTTTATCCCCATCCAGGTCTCGAATTCTTCCTGGCGAGCATTAGCAAGCCAGCATTGTATGGATAAATCCGGCTTCGCCGGAGACATTTTTCTATCGAAAAATGTACAAATTTAGTTTATCAAAACAAAAATATATATATATGCTGGCTCGCTACCGCTCGCCAGGAAAATATTGACACCTGGATGGGGGAAAGCGTCTTTAAGCAGTAGGCTGAATGGGGCTGAATGGATACAAGCCAAAGAGAGAGAGAGCGAGAGAAAGATAAAACAAAAAATGAGGTGGGCTCCCTTAATAGTAGCCAGAGCATAGTTAAAAGGACGGCACCGGTACTGACAAGGCAGACGAGTAAAATAAAGAGTAACAGGACGATGCATAAAATAAAGAGTAAAAGGACGATGCATAAAATACAGAGTAAAAGGACGATGCATAAAATAAAGAGTAAAAGGGCGATGCATATAATTATACGAATCTATATCGAACATCGGCGAGATCATTCAATGTGTTATTATAGTCCAGATGCCCAGAATTTGGCTGTAATGATTCGAAGATTTGATACAGTTTAACCTTTCATATGCTCACTACTTTACAATAAGTACATTTTAAATCAGATGATATTCAAACAAATGTCACTTTTATCCCCTTCTGTACCGGTGACGTACTTTTAATTAGATTCTGGCAACCCTTAGATGATTTTATCCAGCTTAGGAAGGGCCTCCTGCAATTAAATGGCTACAGACTACCTCACTGAATCCTTTTAGCTACTGCATAATATTATCCTTATTAAGCTGAACAAGATCGTCTAATGGTGTCCAGAATATGATAAAAAGGACGTCGCCGGTACAGAAGGGGTAAAGTAAGTTAAATTACCGGTCTGTTCACTCCAAAACATAAGTAAAAAAAAAAAAAAAAAAAAAATCTATATGAGGGAGGCAAAAGGCAGAACTGCCTATAGCGAGTGCCTCCCCCAAAGTTGAAGGAGTGACAGGGCCAAAATCAAGAGACGTTCGAGCCAAAATGCCTGGACACACAGAGTTTGAAGCAATTTAAGCCATAGGAAGAGGGAAAGACTGATCCCAATACTGCGTCTTGTTTGGAGGCCTGTCATTCGAATCCCTTTGACAGGTGGTGAATGTGAACAAAATTACAGGAATGTGACCGGACAACTTAACATGTATAGCATTTCGACTAGCGAATCTCAACCAGTGTCAAATTAACCAATATTGTTTGGCTAAGATTAAACTAAAGGAAAGCAAATATTAAATTGAGAAACTATACTACTAATAAATACTAATAAATAAGGTTAGAGCTGTATACTGATACTCGTTTAGTTGTTCCTGGTTTGAGTTGGAACGGACTAGAACCACTGGCTGAAAATAAAAAAATAATGATAATAATAATAATAATAATACATTTAAAATAAAATAATAAAATAATATTTAATAATAATAAATGAAATCCAAATTCAAACATGACAAAGCGCCAAATTTTGAAACGCGCGATTTTTTGCAGAAAGGAACACTCCGATCCTTCCTCTATCACGTGGTCTGGATTTGGTCGCATTCGGGCACAAACTGTAAGGGTGAGAGCCTTTTGAGTGTAGGTATCTTTTTCGACCTTCTCGTCATTATTCAGAGCAGGCCGAGAAACACAGATCTGTCGTAACCCGACAAAGTCCTTCTCCCGCGCTCTCACTCTTTACATGTGTGGGGGAGGTGCGCGAGCCAATGAGAACTCAGGGCTTACACGCCGCGCGCTCCCATTGGCTACTGGGGATTCATGGGGGCGAGTTCCCTAACAAAAACAATTCAGTCTTGTCAGATACGCGGGAAGGATTAACATTGCGGGTGATCGTGGTGTTGTTATCAGACTATTTACAGTGACTTACAGCAAATAACTGCATCTATTATGCATCAGTGTATCCATGAATACATAGTGAACAATGTTAGACAGCGACGAGAGCCTGGAGACCCGGCCAGGCCCTTCTGGATATTGTATAAGTGGTGGAAGTTTCTATGGCAGGGCCAAAAGACTGGTGGGACCGTGGGACTGTAGCAGGTGGTGCGGCTAGGCCTATAGCTGGTGGTGGGGTTATAGCAGGTGGTGGGGCTAGGCCTATAGCAGGTGGTGGGGCTATGCCTATAGCAGGTGGTGGGGCTATAGCAGGATCATTCCTCCACCACACTCCCTGGATTACTACCTACCTCTGGATCTACCTGCCGACATTCTGAGTCATCTTTACCTGCAATGTAAGTACGGTGCAATGTTCTACCTGCTATCTACCTCATCTTCTATTATTCTATCTACCTTATCAAGCTTCTAAACCTTCGTCAATCCTGGTGCAATGTTCTACCTGCTATCTACCTCATCTTCTATTATTCTATCTACATTATCAAGCTTCTAAACCTTCGTCAATCCTTGTGCAATGTTCTACCTGCTATCTACCTCATCTTCTATTATTCTATCTACCTTATCAACCTTCTAAACCTTCTTCAATCCTGGTGCAATGTTCTACCTCATCTTCTATTATTCTATCTACCTTATCAACCTTCTAAACCTTCTTCAATCCTGGTTCCATTTTTCCCAGTTACAGTTAGGCCTACTACTCTACCTAACCTACCTCTACCTAATCTACCTGTTATCTACCCTATCTACATTATCTAATGTTTGTGTTTATTATTATGATTATTATGTTGTTATTCATTGTGTACAAATTGATAATGGTACCGGTACTTACCTGTTTTCATGTACTTACCTGATGACTATGTACTTACCTGACTTACCTGGTGTTTGAAATGGGGAGCAATGTGGGTGGGAATTATGCACAATAACTTTTAGTGATGCACTATAATGATTACAAAGACGAAATCGCATTCAAAGTGATGGCAAAGTGAGTTTTTGTCAAAATCTCCCTTATGAAACCTAGATAATTTTGGAAATAATATTCCTGCACAAAAACCCTCTGTTCAAATTTCAATTGCTGTACATACGATGAATTATCGATATTTCATACATCTTCAGTCGAAATATGAACACTTACATCCACCGGGTTGAAAAGTTACACACGTCTAAACATCGCCAAACTTTGACCGCGATTATCTCGAAAGTAAAAAAACGTCGCTTTGTCGGTTTTGGATTCGACGGCCCTCTGGCTGAAATGTTCTGCTAGAGGATTTTACATTGTGTGTGTGTATGTATATGGGTGTGTTTATTGTGTATGTTTATATATACGTGGTTGGGGTGGGTGTTTTGTGTACGTATTGTATGTGTGGTGACCGGGTGTGGGTGTGTATTTGTACGTGTATTGTGTTGTGTCCTGTCAATAGCCCGGTGCCAGCCTCATCCTTTAGCAATTATAGGATCAGGAGACTTAATGGCCTGTTGTGAGATAGTGATCGTAAACCAAAGTGATACACAACCTCTATGCTTCCCAATCGACACAGCCTCTATGCTTCCCACTCGCTCCAGTATACTTCCTCTCTTTGACTAACATATCTATCTCAACCCGTGAATTCAATTTGTAGATTTATTTTATCTTTGTATTTCTATTTCTATATTTATTGTACTATTGTTTATTATAGCTACTTCCAGACGACTATCTATGGCTTACATGAGAGCTTCCATCGTCCAATTCTGATGGTAAACATATTCCCGGGATCATTTGCACTGGTATCGTAGACTGGACTGAAGTTAGAATACTGACACAATTGTTATATACATTTACCTCATAAGCTGACAGACCAATGCTGAGGGTGAAAGTCGAGGGAAGAAGCTCTCGTGTGTTACCGGGTTGTGTTGTAAATTGTTATTGGTGCTTTTCTCCTTAATATGTTCGTAAAGGGGAGTGTTATTTATTAGTAGTATCGTTTCTCAATTTAATATTTGTTTTCCTTAATAGACCTCCAAGCTTGAAAGGCTTCCCCCAAGACCCCCCTTTCTAGACAAATGTGTGTATTTTTCGGTAAAACATTGCAGGTTCGCTAGCGCTCGCCAGGGATCTCGACTACTGGGCCGAATGTCTTATATTCACAAAACTAATGGGCTAAACATGAGGGTAAAAGTGGTCCAGAAAACTACCTTTAGCCCCTTCAGCATGATGACGCAGTTTTCAGCCTAGTCTATCTACCATTAATTGATTGTCTTTAAATTTTGATAAACATAACAAATTTGAAGGGGTAAATACAATTTCAATAAACCCATTGACAAATATTGGTCCTTCTTAAGCTGCACAAATATTTTAATTTTAGCCTCATATCAATATATACAATGAAGAAATCTTGCTTATATATTGCTGATACCAATTGTTGATCAAAATATACTGGGTGCTGAAACACCACTTATTTGCCCGACTGTACACCCCTTTGAATCTGTGCCGTACCCAAACGAGATGATACAGTGCTACAAAAATGTCCAAACAATGATGCGTTTGCACTTTGATTACGAGTGACCTTTTTGTTATATTATATGTTGGCTAATATTAGGCGACTATATTGAGATTAGGGAGACACAAAAAGTTTAACGGACCTCAAACTACTTCTTCTAGACCATATTACCTTTTCTAAATTCTGGCTAGCACTAGAGGAGGAATTCATAAAGATTAACCCCTTCAGTATTTGATGAGGCATTTAATCCTTATATTATGGCAATCAGAGGACGATTTGATTTAGATTAGGAAGGAATGTTCGAAGTCAGAGGGTTAACTGTGATATACTTTATCTCCTTGGTACATAGACAGCCTTCCAAAGCTGAATAAAATCATCTAACGATAGACTGAATAAAGTGGAAAAACTCTCCTAGTACTGAAAACATTTAAATAGGTCTCCTGTAGTCAAACAAATTAGGATATTTGTTTTTCGTTATTACTAGTTAGCTCCCTAGACCTCCATCAAGCATAAACAAGGACTGCCAAGTTACCCCTTCGAGTAAATTTTGTACATTTTTCGGTAGAAAAAATGTCCCGGCCCTAAATTCAATTCCTCTTAATTTGCAGGCTCGTTTTTACTCGCCAGGAAAAAATCGACAAAAAAGGCTAAGCATAAGGGAGAAAGGGGTTCAGGAAAAAAAAAACATCCCTTAAATACTCAAAGATTCCAAACGTCACGCACTTTATCACCACTCGCGAACGTACCTGTCAACCCGATGAGTGATTATGGTGGTACTGTTGACCCCCCCCGTGTTGACCCGGAAGTGAATTATTGCAGATCACCGGTGGGGACTACAGATTGACAGCTGGATCAGAGGGGACTAACGCAGGGTCACTAGGGTACACAGGGGAGGAACAATTCGGGGTAATTTAGCTTTCTAGAGATTGATAGCTGGATGAGAGAGGGACTTATAACACTGGGACACTAGCGTACATTTAGTTTTCTAGAGATTGATAGCTGGGTGAGAGGGGGACTAACACTTGGTCACTAGGGTACAGGGAGGAGGGACAATTCGGGATATTTTAGCTTTCTGGAGATTGATAGCTGCATGAGACTAGAGTACATTTAGCTTTCTAGAGATTGATAGCTGGATAAGAGGGGGACTAACTCTGGGACACTAAAGTACTTAGAGGAGGGACAACTCGGGATAATTTAGCTTTCTGAAGATTGAGAACTGCATGAGACACTAGAGCACATTTAGCTTTCTAGAGATTGATAGCTGGATGAGAGGGGGTCTAACACAGGGGCACTAGGGTTAACAGGGGAGGGAAAACTCCTGATAATTTAGCTTTCTGGATATTGATAGCTGGATGAGAAGGGGACTAATACTGGCACACTAGGGTACAGTAAGAGGGGCAACTTGGGATAATTTAGCTTTCTGGATATTGATAGGTGGATGAGAGGGAACTATAACACTGGAACACAAGGGTACATTAATGGGAGATCTCCACGTGAGGGATTTTTTTCTTGACCCCTTTCTCCCTCATGTTTAGCCCCATTGCTTTTGATATTATAAAACGTTTGCCCCATTAGTTTACCGATTTTAAGAACTTTCACCCCATATTAAGAGCTTTCGTGCAATTCAGGTGTCGATTTTATACTGGCGAGCGATAGCAAGCCTGTAATTTAAGAGGAACCGGCCTTCGGCCGGGACATTTTTCTACCGAAAAATGTACAAATTTATCTTGAAAGGGACTCAATGGGGTGTAATTTTAAGCTTGATGGAGGTCTAGGGAACAAACTAAATACCTCCCCTTAAGCTTTCTAGAAATTAATAGCTAGATTAGAGGAGGAAATATAACACCTAGAGATTGATAGCTGGATGACAAAGGGGACTAATACTGGGTTACAAGGGCACATTTAGGTTTCTAGAGATTGATAGCTAGATTAGAGGGGACTATACCACTGGGAAACTAGGGTACATTTAGCTCTCTAGAGATTGATAGCTGGATGAGAGGGAACTATATTACTGGGGCACTAGGGCACATTTAGCTGTCTAGAGATTGATAGCTGAATAAGAGGAGACCAACGCTGGGACACTAGAGTACACAGAGTAAGGACAACTCGGGATAATTTAGCTTTCTAGAGATTGAACGTTGGATGAGAGGGGGACTAACACTGACACATTGGGTACACAGAGAGGGACAACTCGGAATAATTTAGATTAATTATTTAATGTGTATTATCGCGGGCACTCTGGTATAAGCTTCCACTTGAACCTTTGAACCTTTATAGGCAAGCTCAAAACCATTTGCGATATAAGAAAAATATATTTTGTATTGCCTTGCTTGGTTTCGATAACAATACAAATGGGTGTGTTATTGTAAGCGATGAGGGACAACTACTGATATGTAAATCTAACTCATTTCCCTGTCTTTATATTTTATTAGGTTATATTTATATATTTACATCTTTCAACCCAAAAGTTACTTCACAGACCAACAAATATATCACACACAATTACACATACACTGCACCTGTTTTTAGTTTTTATTAATACATAGGATATATTTGCTACACATTATATTTCTAGAGATTGTGTAATACTCCTTCAATTCTAAGGTATTGGAAACAGTAACTTTTTATGACATGTTGATGCCTTTAAGGGGAGATATCCACTTGAGGGACTTTTTTGTTGACCCCTTTCTCTCTCATGTCTAGCCCCATTGCTTTTGAGATTTTAAGATGTTTGCCCCGTTAGTTTGGCGATTTTAAGAACTTTCACCCCATTTTAAGACCTTTCGTGCCATTCAGGTGTCTATTTTATCCTGGCGAGCGATAGCGAGCCTGTAACTTAAGAGGAAACGGCCTTTGGCCGGGACATTTTTCTACCGAAAAATGTACAAATTAATCTTGAAAGGGACTCGAGGGGGTGTAATTTTAAGCTTGATGGAGGTCTAGGGAACAAACTAAATACCTCCCCTTAATACTGTTCTTTTGTGTGATGGAAATTTACGATGCCTAGGATAACTGTATTTAATAATTGTATCCACTTGGCGAACCAAACTGTTGTAAAATGCGACAATTTTGACTATATTTGGTAGTATTGTTTAGGCATAAAGATAACTCGCGAGTGGGAACTGTCGTGTATTTTACCGTGAGTTAGGTGTATTTATTGCTTTGTCTGTCTGCACATATCAATGGCTTGATTAAAGGATGCGTTATGAAACTATATGATCCCACGGTGCCAAGTTATCCAATCTCTAGGTTTTGTAGAGTCTCTGGCCTGAAGGTTTTAGTCTCTCTCTCTCTCTCTCTCTCTCTCTCTCCCTGTCTGGGCCTGTGGAGAATCTGATGCCAAGCTCCTTTGTCATCAATTATGGGATTAGAAGACTTAGTGGCCCGATGAGGCTTGGTGTGTACGTGGTGGGGGAGGTGGTGTGTGTGTGTGTGTGTGTGTGTGTGTGTGTGTGTGTGTGTGTGTGTGTGTGTGTGTGTGTGTGTGTGTTGCTGGGGAGATTGTTTGCGTTTGTATGTGTGTGTGTGCGTGGAATAATATGTGTTTGTGTGTTATAAATGTGTGGAGACGGATGTGCTTGAGTGTGTATGTAGAGAAGGGTGTGTGTGTGTGTGTATTTGGAGAGGTCGTTTTTGTATGTGAGTGATGTGCATGGGTGCGTGCGTTTGGGTGGTAGAGGAGGATGTGCAAGGGTGTGTGTTGTAGGGGAAGGAGAGGGTTTATGGAGATGTGTCGGAGGTTGTATGTGTGTTATTGTACTGTATGTGGTGGTATTGGTGGAGGCATATGTGTGTGCGAAGAGGGATGTTATAACTGTGTGTGTGTTTGTGTGTGTGGGTAGAATCCCTTGCAGTGAACGGTAATACTAATTTTGTCGAACAGTTTTGACACGCTGATAAAATAATTTGAAACATTCCCCTTAAGCACATGCCCGAGTCAGTGTTTTTCCTCATTCATTGTTCACTGTCTCAAGTTTATCATATAGTAGTGAGCCAGTTACTTTTGCAGCCGGTTGTACAGTCGTGGTCAGAAATGCCTGAACAAATTCCCGTGGTACAATTATGATATTCTGGCCAACTATTTTGATAAAGTGCTTCAACCGCAAAGAATGAATTACAGGGATTCAATAGTTTATGCCCACCGTCATATTTTGACCATTAACCCTTTCTGGACGGGCGACGTCCTTTTAACCTTATTCTAGCTAGTATTAGTAGATTGTATTCAGTTTAACAAGGGCCTCCAGCAATGAACAGCCTTCGAACTACCTCACTAAACCCTTTCTACTACCACAGATCCTTCTTAAGCTGCATGAAACCGTACACACATAGCTAGAATATGATTAGATAATAGATGCTGGTACACAATGAGTTAAGAGTTGTTCAAACGATCCTGACCACGACTGTCGACGTATGGTGGAGGAGGAGGAAAGTTAACAGTGACACATTGGTGACTTTAGGCCTGGGAGATTCAATATATTGTCTTTATCAGTACCGGTAATACATATATAATATTTAGGTTTCATATTGCTTTACTTTGTTGAATGCTCATGCCTTATATTTGTCCCGTATTCTTTAGTTCACATTCTATTGTCCTCTTATACATATATCGTTTTTGTCTTGTTCCTTGGTTTTGTACGTACATGAGTTATGCTTTTGTTTATTATCAAACTCCATAAATTCATATAACTTTAATCAGAATGAATAGCTTCAAAAGGTGTCATCGTGCTGAAGGGGTTAAAGGCTGTCCGCGAACTTGTATATCCGGGTGCACATAATTATACGTTCCCCTTCCCCCCACCAAACTCCTCTCCCCTCTATCCTATTGTTTATGCTTCTCCTTTATCCCTCCCCATAACTCGCCCCCAAGAGTGTCGTAATTATTCTGTTCGGGTCATTCACCTTTCCTTAGCCCACACCGAAAACAATGTGAGCTTCAAGAAGGTTTGGAATGAGTACTTTTAATTTACTTACTAATATACCCTTATACATTCATATTGGCATTAGTAAACCTTTGTAAAATAAGGAAAGAAAGGTAAATTACTTATAATATAGGCCTATCCAGTGGTTTATTTGTGTTGCTATATATTTGTGTTATATATTGTGTAATGCCTCCTATAGTATTGCCCAATTTTTGAAAGACGTTTCAGTCTAACGGAAGCAGCATTGTCAAGACCCATACATTTGTCCAACCAAATTGAATTACGTAGACTAACTGTCTGAAACTCGATATTTACGATTAACCCTTTATGTACTGCGACGTCGTTTTAAATATATTCTAGCTATACCTAGATGATTTTGTGAAGTTTAAAAAGGATATGTGGTAGTAAAAAGGGCTAATTGAGATAGTTCAAAACCTACTAATTGCTGGACGTCCATTTTCCCTAAAGAAGTTCAACATAATTTGTCACCCAGTAAAGGATGGGATAGATCAATGTCGTTAATGTCTATAAGCTTCCCTATCTGAATTCATCCATTATCCAAATGTCTCTTAGTACCTCGTCTCGTTATCCAAACAATCATCGCATGCTACAATGTATGATACCGTCTTACTTATTTTGTTAAACAATTAAGTACTAGAAGGTTACATTAAGATAAACAATCATTTGTACTAAGATTATACAAACATATCTAGTTTGATGGAGGTCTAGGGAGGAAACTAATAACATACCGGTAATAAATAGATAAAATAAGTCGACCAAAAATATATAAGCCCATCCCCCATTAATTCCCCCTACCAATAAATGCCTACAGTGGCCGATAAAGGCGCTGAACGCAAGGTTTACCGCGGTACATTGTGGGAAATGGGCGACATCGCGGAGCTATTCACCCTCCCATTCCTTCAACAGTTCTATAATATATGCAGTTAGTCGAAGTTTCTGTAGCTGACACATACTTTGGTCTATGCATACTTTTGTTTTATATATTTTAAAATCACTCATATTCATAAATAACTATATTTACAATACAAAGTCAGTAGGTATTTGCCCGCCAATTTTGTTATAATTAATCAGCTTATAATTATGTTTGTAGTCATTATCAGCTGCATATGGACTTTCCCTTTATTACTATACTATATAAGCACTTAGTGTAGTCGTATACTGTATAATAAAAACTTGTAGAATCACACAAACATTGAGATAAACTGTACATAGGCCTATCCTAGGTGTTGGGTATACTGATGTCTACAGTCGCAGCTCTGGCGCTAGTTCAGAAGCGTCCACCAGAGGTCTCAAGGAATTGTTGGTAGGGAGAATTACCGTCAAAGTTTCGCTAGCCCAGGAATAACCCTATATAGCCTACCCTAGCCCCCTTCACCATTCAACTAAGTAACTTGAGCCCTTCACTAAACTTTGGTCCCTCCCCTGTAGGCTGGCCTAACTTTGAGCCCTATACTGTACTCTCTCTATCTATCTATCGCTTTCTCTTTGTCTATCTATCTCTCTCTCTCTCTCTCTCTCTCTCTCTCTCTCT